>CAKAOH010041749.1:0-56177 GCA_916701665.1 Sebastiscus tertius | reverse complement strand
CAGTCTCAGAACCAGTGAAGAAGACTCTTTTTTTCTTGTTGAGGATTTCCTTAAGTTCTTTAGTCACCCAAGGTTTATTGTTGGGGAAGATTGTAACCGTTTTAGTGGGAATGACATTGTCCACACAGAAGGAGATGTATGATGAGACCACGTCCACTTGCTCATTGATGTTGCTGGACAGGGCTATGAGGTTATTCCAGTCAGTGGTTTCAAAGCATCCTTGTAGCCTGTCAATACTGTCATTGGTCCACTGTTTGATGGTTTTAATTACCTTCTCTGTCCTCCTCACAACCGGTGAGTAGGCCGGTGCAAGCAGTATGGAGAGGTGGTACATATATTTATATATTTGAGAGGTGAGGTTAAAATCAGTCAGTCAGTGATAGACTTTGGCGTTTAAAGGCTGATTGACGGCAGATCTGGTGTTGCAGGTGTGGGGGTGTGTGGAGATGGATTTGTCTCAATATTATTTGTGTGAACAGATGGAATCTGTGTGTAAATGTGCAATCTGTAAATATAAAACACCTTCACACACAAAAATATTTTGCAAATATAAAACAGATCTGCAAATACACAAACAATTCCACAAATATATTCTTTGTAAACACAAAGAAATGTGGACGTGAGCTTCCGTCCTCATTACTGGAAGACTGGCCATTGATTCCAGTGTGCCTGCTGCAAACTCAATTACTACTTCAGTTCCTTGTTTTTCACAAGGTGTTTTGAAAGCCTCATTTAGCCTTTCTTTCTTTAAATAGCAGCAAGAGTAATAGTGAACCCTCAGTGCTTTTAGAATGAGTTGGTATCATGTCAGTTTGCTGTTCGCAATCCATCCATCCAAAATCAGATGGGTACCATCAATCACATTTTGCTACTGAATGTAATCAGAGCCGAATTTCGGCTAATGGTCATTGTATTTTACATCATTGGAAACCCTGTTTATTTACCTTCACAATGAGGTCCAACTTGTAAGGATCATGTATTTGTGGGATGAGCAGCACAGCTGATTATGTGGGTAGCGCCCAAGAAAAATGTTCCAAAATGCTCCGTCAATGGTAAACAGTGTATTCTCCTGCTGGTGTTGACTCTTGTTTTGAGTTGTTTGGTGGATTGGATGATTGAACTCTCTATCATTAACAAAGAACAAGATAAGGCGAGCGTTGTCATCTTGGAGGATGAAGTTAGGCCCAGATTGTGGAGATATGGGATCACCACTGGCTGCAGAATCTCATCCCGATATCTCACTGCATTGAGATGGCCTTCAATGATGACAAGCCTTGTTTTGCCAGTGAGGGAGATGCCGCCCCACACCATGACACTGCCCCCACCAAAAGCTGTTACTCCATCGGTGCAACAATCGGCATAGCGTTCTCCGCGTCGTCTCCATACTTTGACCCTGCCATCCAACTTTGGCAGACAGAACCTGGACTCATCACTGAACATGACATTCCAGTTTACCATTGACGGAGCATTTTGGCAAATTTTTCTTGGGTGCTACCCACATAATCAGCTGTGCTGCTCATCCCACAAATGCATGATCCTTACAAGTTGGACCTCATTGTGAAGGTAAATAAACAGGCTTTCCGACGATGTAAAATACAATGACAAAATTGTTGGTACCCTTCCGTTAAAGAAAGAAAAACCCACAATGGTCAGTGAAATAACTTGAAACTGACAAAAGTAATAATAAATACAAATTTACTGAAAATGAACTAATGAAAGTCAGACATTGATTTTGAATTGTGGTTCAACAGAATCATTTTAAAAAACAAACTAATGAAACTGTCCTGGACAAAAATGATGGTACCCCTAGAAAAGATTGAAAATAATTTGACTATAGGGACATGTTAAACTAAGGTGTGTCCTGTAATTAGCATCACAGGTATCTTCAAACTTTTAATCAGTCAGTCTGCCTACTTAAAGGGACTATTTGTAACTTTCAGAATTGCTTCTTAACAGCGACACCTGCGGCCGTGAAATCAACGAAAGTCAGCGTCGAGCTCGCGCTTGCTCGCTCTAAATATACCTGAACGAGCATCGCTCAAAGCAGTGAGGAGACACACGTCAGCTAAAGCCACAATATCACTCTATATTTCAGCTGCTTGGCAGTAATGTTAGCTGACCAGACCAAGGTCTCTCTATGAACATGACTTACATCTGATCTTAGTGTTGGCTTTTCCTGCCTCAGCGCAGGCTGATGCAGCGGGGCTCTGCAGCGTGTCTCCCTGCTCTCTCCGCCCGCAGCCGGAGAGAGCAGTGAGACACCGTCACCCGGTCGGTAACGAGACAACGTTACTCGCTGAGGAGCTCCGTCACTTCACAAGACACGGGAAACCTCTGTTGGTCTGGAGGAGCTGCAGCAGTTATTTCTGCACAAACGTCCACTGTACATTCACTAGATATCCTCAGAGCTAAACTAACTCTCCTGCAGTGTGGAGTGAGCGCGCGTTCACGTCTAGAGGTGGAGCGAGCTGAGCGAGAACGCGCACACTGTCTGAGTGAAGACAAGCAGGCAGAGGAGGAGCGGCAGCGGCCACACGCGAACGCGCATATGCGAGCGCACATGTGTGGTGACCCACTACATTTATACGCTTAAAAAGTTACAAACAGTCCCTTTAAAGGCTGAAAAGTAGTCACTGTGCTGTTTGGTATCATGGTGTGTACCACACTGAACATGGACCACAGAAAGCTAAGGAGAGAGTTGTCTCAGGAGATTAGAAAGACAATTATAGACAAGCATGGCAGGTAAAGACTATAAGACCATCTCCAAGCAGCTTGATGTTCCTGTGACTACAGTTGCACATATTATTCAGAAGTTTAAGGTCCTGTAGCCAACCTCCCTGGACGTGGCCGCAAGAGGAAAATTAATGACAAATTGAAGAGATGGATAGTACGAATGTTAACCAAAGAGCCCAGAACAACTTCCAAAGAGATTAGAGGTGAACTCCAAGGTCAAGGTACATCAGTGTCAGATCGCACCATCCGTCGCTGTTTGAGCCAAAGTGGACTTAATGGAAGACAACCCAGGAGGACACCAAATCATAAAAAAACTAGACTGGAATTTGCCAAAATGCATATTGACAAGCCACAAAGCTTCTGGGAGAATGTCCTTTGGACAGATGAGACAAAACTGGAGCTTTTTGGCAAGTCACATCAGCTCTATGTTCACAGACGCAAAAATGAAGCATCCAAAGAAAAGAACACTGTACCTAATGTGAAACATGGAGGAGGCTCGGTTATGTTCTGGGGCTGCTTTGCTGCATCTGGCACAGGGTGTCTTGAATCCGTGCAGGGTGCAATGAAATCTCAAGACTATCAAGGCATTCTGGAGCGAAATGTGCTGCTCAGTGTCAGAAAGCTTGGTCTCAGTCGCAGGTCATGGGTCCTCCAACAGGATAATGACCCAAAACGCAGCTAAAAACACCCAAGAATGACTAAGAACAAAACATTGGACTATTCTGAAGTGGCCTTCTATGAGCCCTGATCTAAATCCTATTGAACATCTGTGAAAGGAGCTGAGACATGCAGTCCGGAGAAGGCACCCTTCAAATCTGAGACAGCTGGAGCAGTTTGCTCACGAGGAGTGGGCCAAAATACCTGTGGACAGGTGCAGAAGTCTCATTGAGAGTTACAGAAATCGCTTGTTTGCAGTGATTGCCTCAAAAGGTTGTGCAACAAAATATTAAGTTAAGGGTACCATCATTTTTGTCCAGGCCAGTTTCATTAGTTTGTTTTTTAAAATTGTTCTGTTGAACCACAATTCAAAATCAATGTCTGATTTTCATTAGTTCATTTTCAGTAAATTTGTATTTATTATTACTTTTGTCAGTTTCAAGTTATTTCAGTGACCATTGTGGATTTTTCTTTCTTTAAAGGAAGGGTACCAACAATTTTGTCCACGTGTGTATATATTAGATTCCCATTCACTGTCCCTCAGTACAGAATGTGTTGCACCTACCAAAACTATACACCCTCCCTGATACTGCTGCTTGACATTTCACAATGGGTACATTTTGGGGCGGAAAAACATTATTTACCATTTCACAAGCCATGTCCAAGCCAATTCAGGTTCTTTAAAGGTCCCATCTTGTAAAAAATGAGATTGTCATGTCTGTTATAGTATAAAACATGTTTAAGTGCTATATAAATACTGTGAAAGTATTGAAATGTTCAATATACAGAGAAATACACACAGCCCATATTCAGAAATTGTGTTTGAAACAAGCCGTTAGGATTTCTGTCCATTTGTGATGTCACAAATCTACAATATTTAGACCATTACATGGTTTTAAACGTAAACTTTCTTAATGTGTCCCAGTTTACTTCCTGTTGCAGTGTATGTGAATGACATCAGCTGACAGGAATTAAACATGGACCCAGACTGTTGCCTAGGAACGCAATTCCATTGAAATGTACTTAAATGGAGCGTTTCAGACAGAGGTGGCATATTCAGGCAGACAGTATGAGGAAAATATATATATTTTTTAACATCACAGTATGTAAACATGTTCTAGTAGAAACACAAAATACAAGTATGAACCTGACAATGAGCATAATATGGGATCTTTAAGAGCGTGCTCTGAGTAGTGTGTGTGTGTATGTGTGTGTGTTTTCATATACAATCTCCCCCATCTCCGGTTCCCCTCCTGACTTCTCTGGTTGAGCCCCTGCCACCTCCAGACCATATTACTAACCTTCTTCTGCCTCCTCCTCCTCCTCCTCTTCCTCCTCTTCTCCTGGTTCTGGGCGGTCTTTGACTTTTCCACATCCAGGGAACGGGAGTCACGGAGCACTCTGGGGCACGCTGACATTTTTGGAGGATAGTGTACGGAGCAACAATAGACTGTCATTACATATCACCGGTCTAGTCATCTGTCAGTTGTTCATCATCAGAAATGTATAATGTAGCCTACATGCAAAAGACAAATGCCCGTATAAAGAGAAGCTGACTACATGCTGACTACATGCAGGTCTGACAGATTTTGATAATTGAATGGATCATTTTGCGGCTCAAACGGTGAAAGAATGTTTAGAAGTTGTGAAGAGGACGACAGTTTCACTGAGAATCAACTCATCGGTTTTGATCAGCAGGACGTGTGCAAGTGGTTGTTGTAGACAATTGTACTGACTTTTTGCACACATGTGCCAAAACACGTGCTATTTATTTGAATGAATGAGAAATTCTAATTTGTTGTGAGCAACAAACTAATTGTTCAGAGATTTGAGCTCATCGTTTTGAAAAAAAATTATTCTCATTTGAGAATTGAGCCAAAGCGAATGAGAAGAACAAATATTATTTAAGAAAAAAAACAAAAAATGTTCCCTCAGGTTGACTAATTAGTCTCCCTGTAAATTACTTTCACCTGTTTCCTTAAAGGTGAAAGTCATTTACACACATCTCTCTCTCTACTGGACACAATGGATTACATGTAGTGCTTGAAGTGGAAAACAATAAGTACCAGTACTCCTCTTATTCACATGTTGCCGTGTGTATCGGCCGGTATCAGCAATCTCTTGTGACTTATTCCTATTTATCTATTATTTCTTTAAGCATGTTATACTGTATTCACTGTTGTCACAGTGTTACTGTGTCAGTAATCAGCTGTGATTTCATTGCTATATTATTTTACTTGGGCTATGCATCTACAGTAAACATTATAGGGTTAAGGTGGTGTGTTTATATATCTACCCATATCGAGCTCATTTTCAGGTTCATACTTGTATTGTGGGGGCTGCATGGTGGTGCAGTGGTTAGCACTGGTGCCTCACAGCTAGAGGGTTGCAGGTTTGAATCTGGCTTGGGGCCCTTCTGTGTGGAGTTTGCATGTTCTCCCTGTGTTAGCGTGGGTTTTCTCCGGGTACTCCAGTTTCCTCCCACAATCCAAAGACATGCAGGTTAGGTTAATTGTTGACTCTAAATTGCCCGTAGGTGTGAATGTGAGTGTGAATGGTTGTCTGTCTCTATGTGTCAGCCCTGCGATGGACTGGCGACCTATCCAGAGTGTACCCTGCCTTCGGCCAATGTCGGCTGGGATCGGCTCCAGCGACCCCTAACGGGATAAGCGGTTTGAGAGAGATGAGAGACTTGTATTTTGTGTTTCTACTAGAACATGTTTACATACTGTGTTACGTGCCTGCAGGGCCAGACAGGCCTGCAGAGCCTTTCTCCTGTGCTGTTCAGCCCCCCTCCCCCTTGTCTTGCAGATGCTTCCAGGATTGACAGTTAATGGAGGTGATTAGAGTCCACCCTTGCAGTTTGTCAGCTGCTGAGTGGCTCACTCTCATTCCATCCAGCCAATCGCTGCATTTAAAAGTCTCTCTCTCTCTCTCTCTCTCTCTCTCTCTGACTCATTTGTAATGAAGTATCTGATTTGTGAAGACACTTGTGTCCAGTGTGAAAGTAAAGATAAGGTTTGTGGTAAGGAGGTAGAGGGCATAGGTAAGTTTGGGGTACCCTGTACACTTTTGCACATAGGTTTTTGTCATGTCTAGAAACACTAGGTTAAGTTGTTGTTGCTGACCCCTGTATGTTTTGTAAAACTGCTGTTTGTAGAGAATTTTGCAACAGAATTGCGTTGCTAGGCAACAGATTGGGTCCATGTGTACTTCCTGTCAGCTGATGACATTCACATACACTACAACCAGGAATAAACTGGGACACATTTAGAATGTTTACATTTAAAACTGTGAAAGGGTCTGAATATTGTGTATTTGTGACATCACAAATGGACAAATCTTTAAAAATTTTTAAAAATGGAAATGAAAAACAGTTTTGTTTACATTTTTATTAATCATTGTTGTGGGTCTATGGTACGACAGTACGTCGGAGTATTAGGGCCACATTGAGGGAAAAAAATAAATCTGAGATTTCGAGAATAAAGTCAGAAGTTAACGAGAAAAAAAGTCGTAATATGAGATTAAAGTCATAATATTAGTAGTAGTAATTTAACGTGTTATTTTCTTTTTTCTCGTTAAGTTATAATTTTATTCTTGTAATATTCCGACTTTTTTTCTCGTAATATGTCTTTATTCTGGAAATCTCAGATTTTTTCCCTCAATGTGGCCCTAATACTCCGTCGTACATTTGCACTTTGGCCCTCACTGCATTAGACTTATATACTATATACTTGGACAATAAACTGTGTTACCTTTATCACAATGCTCAAATGTTTTACGGCTCCAGACAGAATTTTTTTTTTTTGTTGTTGTTGCCTAAAATGGCTCTTTTGATAGTAAAGGTTGCTGACCCCTGTCCTAGTGAGGTAAATTAACTGTATCACTATAGTGTGCCTTGCACAGTGAAGGGAAGGTCCTGTGACTTGAAACAATGTGTATGTTAAGAGTGGACAACAAGTCCATTTGAGGAGAAAAGAATGCAAGCATATATCACAAGGTATCACAAGGTGTCTTGAACAAGCAATAAATTAGGAGACAGAGACACCAACCAGCCAAACCGGTTCAAACTAGTTTTCTTCTAATTATGCATGTAGGTTAAGGAGGAGGTGATTGTGTTTTTGTGTTTCTATATAAGTTCCAAAAGTACGGAGATCTGGAGGAGACTTTTTGGCTGTTATCCTCCGGGTGTTCTGCAGACATCTGTAATTCCATCTGTTTGTTTGAATAAAGTGTTTCCTGTTCAACTTACAAATGGATGGCAAAACTCATAATTTTTCAGTCCAAGATCTCTCTGTTTGATAACCCTAATTAGTTACTTCACTAGCACAACACTTCATCCAAATGAAATGCTTTTAATGCAAATAGGAAAAACATTAGTAGAAGCAAAGCTAATCCTTCCTTCCCTTAAACCACCCACCCCCAGGAGATCCACTAATCCCTCCTCTTCACATTTTGACCACCACGGTTTAATTAACTTGCCCCCTTGCGTAAAGCAATCGAGGGTCCAAAGGTGTTTTCACAAACTCTTTAAATCTACACACAAAAAATGCAATTCTCTTTAAACACCGGCTAGTACAAGATAACACGAGTTAGGCTTCGGTAAAAAGCCTCAGTATAATATTCCATCATTTATAATGTCTGGAGCAGATGATTGTTATGTAACAGATTCAACTGTATTTACATTTCTCACTACATGACCTCTGCTGACCTGCATGACCTTTGATGGGAATTCATCATCTTCTTCTACCAATAAGAATGATAACGGTGTAATTCGTCCTGTCTTAACGCCGGGTACACGCTACACAAGAATCAAGCCGATGTTGGGCCGATAACGTTTCTCTCTGCGGAGCCCCGTCACTTCACAAGACACGGGAAACCTCTGTTGGTCAGGAGGAGCTGCAGCAGTTATTTCTGCACAAACGTCCACTGTACATTCACTAGATATTCTCAGAGCTAAACTAACTCTTCTGCAGTGTGTAGTGCGCGCACATGCATGTGAGAGTGGAGCGAGCTGAGCAAGTGAGAACGAGCGCAGTGTGTGAGTGAAGGCAGGCAGGCAGAGGAGCAGAGCAGCATGGACTCCGGCCCTGGAGACCAAAGCTACGGTCTCCCCCACGTCCTCCGACCGCGGCCAACACTGTTTTGCAAGACGGGCTTCACTAGATAGAATTTTGCGGGTTTGGTGCTTCCGTGTAGTTTGTGTTGGAGTCTCGTCTGAACAGCGTAGCCACACGGGAGCGCACATGGGACACCGACCCGCAATGATTTATATGTGTAAGAAGTTACAAAGTCCCTTTAAGAGTGTTTTTTTACATCCCCCCCGACCGGCTCGGAAGTCCTATTTCAAAAAACTTTTTATTAAACATGTTCAATAGTTACGATCGGATGTACTGTATTGTGTGTGAGGAACCCCGAGGATAGCCAATTGAGAGTCAAGTTGACTGAAGCGGAAGGACAACCACCGCCATTATGCATGAGCTAATGCAAAACGTAAAGCGCAAAGTAGTAGTAAGATGGACTCAGAAATGGAGGACCAACTTGTTGATTGACAACACAAGTGTTTCTTTAACGTGTCTCCATGACTTCATTCATCCATCCTTTGTGAATTTTCAGTTCAAAGTAGTGCAAAACACTAACCTGCGTGGGTTTACAGAGGCTAAAAGGTTTCCTATTTCACTCATCAAACCCAGCTTTTACCATCTGTTGTAGCATCGCAAAATGAGGAAATGAAATTCGCAGGGATGTTTACACTTTCAAACTAATAGAATATGCTTTTTGTAATCAGAAGTCAGTGGTTAAAGTTCAGAGCACTGCAGATCGGACCTTTTGGCTTCAGTTGGCGTGCTGCTGCACCAGCCGGCCGTACAGGAAACGGTAGCTGGACATTTCCAAATTGTTTTTAGTACGAGCTTGCTTAGCCGTTCTGTTCTGCCAGTGGAGTCGGGGGCGGCAGCATAGAACAGCAACATAATGGAATGTGGAGGTGGTGTGACAAGAACAAATGAGGGCACTGAATGGAGAAAGCAAAGCAATAGTGAAGTGAAAAGGTGCAAATATTGCCTAATTCGATCTAATTCAGCACCCATCTGAGTAGAACAAAGAGTGACTTCCACTGGATAGACACCAACAGCGGCTCAAGTCTAGCTTTATTGTGACAGTCTTTGTTTGCTTATAACAACACTGTGGGAGTAATAATGATCAGTATCAGGCATATTTTATCTAAATAACAAAGCAGACAAACTGTTGTTGGCTTCTGTTTTTCTGTAATTATAGGATATGTTCTTGAAAGAGCGAGAAGTTTTAGTTTCAGAGTACAGGAAGATTCATATTCATATCAAGCTAATCAAACATGGAGTAATCAGAATCAGTTGGGTAAAGAAAAATACCATTTGATATAGTAATTAGTAGGGCTGTCACAACGCAAATTCGTTTTGATGCCGCTAATTTCTGAAACGCATTAACGCAATTGATCTTTCGGAGGTTGTAGCTCAGTTTTAAGATACTAGCTCGTCGCAAAGGAGGCTTAATAACGCTCCAAAATTGTGCTAAATGTTAGCGAGCAAAAACTGGCATGCCCATTTTCAAAGGGTTGCCTTGACCTCTAACCTCAAGATATATGAGTAACCACGAGTCTCCCCTTTACAGACATGCCCACTTTACGATAATCACATGCAGTTTGGGGCAAGTCATAGTCAAGTCAGCACACTGACACACTGACAGCTGTTGTTGCCTGTTGGGCTGCAGTTTGCCATGTTATGATTTGAGCACATTTTTTATGCTAAATGCAGTACCTGTGAGGGTTTCTGGACAAACTGTGTCATTGTTTTGTGTTGGTAATTGACTTCCAATAATAAATATATACATACATTTGCATAAAGCAAGCATAGTTACTCACTCCCATGTTGATAAGAGTATTAAATACATGACAAATCTCCCTTTAAGGTACATTTTGAACTGATAAAAAATGTGCGATTAACTATTTGAATCGATTGACAGCCCCAGTAATTACTGATGGAATAAACATTTGTTCCATAAACAAAGGCAGATCGTATTGATGATACAACTGGATGTTGGTGTTCATGGTTTTAGCAACTGATTCTCACACATGTACAACAATTCAGTAATTATCTGAAATCTCTCTCTGAAGCTATACAGACCTGTTCAGACACTTGCCGTAGATTGCCATTTGTTTCTTTCTTTGTACAGCGTACCATCCAAATTTGATACAAAAGACATAAATAAATAAAATGAAACAAACAAGTCAACAAAAAAGATTAGAACAACCCCTTCTTTTACCGTCTGTATTCCTAATCCTAACCCTTTACGTTCTGACTCCTGTGGTTTAATTAACATCCCCCCTCCTGGTAGGCAATTATTGGAAGGGTCCCTCTGTTTTCTCTTTAAATATACCCCCAATGTATTCAATGTTTACCGTTGGTACATCTTACTTCATGCATGAGAATAAGCTTGTTGCAGTCATGAGACCAGACAGTATGACTAAATAAGATACAGTATGAATAAGCTTTGCTTCTAATTGTCTTGTTCAGTCGGGAGTCTGAGTCAGAGTCTTTCCTTATTGATGGAAGACGCTCCACTCAGTGAAGAGACGGAGAGTGTAACATTTATTCTTAATGACATTTTTTTAATATTTAACACTTATATGAAGACAAAAATTTAAATTTTATTTTAAGGAAAAAATAAAACTGCATAAAAAGTTCTTAAATTAAAATCTTTTTCATTCTTAAAATTGATATGAATTGATATTCACTGTGATAAAAATAATTTTATTCTATGAGGGGTGGAAGTAAAGAAAAAATGTATAAAAATTTGATGAAACTGCACGTGAATTAAAAAAAAAAATGGAGCCTTACAATGGATGTGAAATGAAAAATGGAGTGATTAAGTGATTTGATTCATTTAAAGCCGACTTCACTAAAACAGTCGTGATGAGATGAAAACGGAGCCACGTTTCATCATTTTCGCCGTCTTACAATCATCATTTACAACACTAAATTGCCATTTATCATTTTAGAAAAGTGTCTCTCAGGGTTTGGAAGTAACAAAAAATAATTGTAGAAAAGGGAAGTGATGAGAATGCATATGAATTAATAATGGAAGTGATGAAAATGTATGCCAATTGATAAATAGAGTGATAAATTGTCAATTGATTTGATGAACTTGATTGACATTTTATTTGAAACAGTGTTGCTCTGATGATCGACTGACGACCGTTCAACGATAACGACGCCCAGCTGACATTTATCGTTTACAGCACGCAATTTATTTTATGTCAATCAAAAACCACGGCCATGGAGTACGGTTTGCTGAGAGGGCGTGTTCTTTTTTTATAGGGTGGGAGTAACAAAAGTTGCGTGCTGTAAACGATGTTTTCCAACTCAATTTATTTTTAGTCTAGACCGTTCTCTATAATAAGAACGATTTGTTGTGTTGTGAATGATTTTACGCATTTTCATCACTTCACCTTTTTTTCGATCATTTTTTTATTACTTCCACCCCTTGACGCCACTTTCCTTAAATGATAAAGGCACAATTAAGTGTTGTGAATGATGAATGTGAGACGGGGGAGATGATGACACATGGCTCTGTTTTCATCGCATCACGACTGTTTTAGTCATATCGGCTTTAAATTAATCAAATCAATTAAATTCCATTTTTCATTTCACATGCATCTTCATTACCTCCATTTTGGTCAATTAATTTTAATAAGGGATGGAGCCCAAAGCAAGTGTTTCGTGTTGTTGCTCGGGTCATTTCCATATTAAGATATGATTTTTTTTTTTCAGCACAAGGGAAGGTTTTTTGGTTCTGTTGCACCGCAATCATCTACAATTTCCTTTCCAGCTTCCTTTATTTCATGTCTCATGGCTTTTGATTTTTTTTTTGTGAGGCACTTTGTGATATTCTGATCTTGAAAGTTGCTCATCACAGACGTTATTAAAAAAAAAAAATGAAGTCAGTTGGGATGAAAAGACCTGTGGCTTTGAAGGTGCAAATACAAAAAGGAGGGAGTGTACCACAGATCGTAACAGTCATATTCCACAGAAGGTGCATCTCTAACACACTAGCTAAACTGGAATTTTCCACCGTCCTATGCAACGTCACCTTATAACGAACAGTTCACTAATGATTCCGAACGCAAACCAAAAAACTCACATGCACATGTATGTGAAGCCACACACAAAATAAATCAGATTGAACATGTCAGTACTAAAAATCTAAAACTCAGGTCAAGGCGTGTGTGTGACTGTATTTTGGCGACCTCAGTTGCAGTGGCTCAGGTTGATGATTCAGTGCTGCCCATTGCTCTTGATCCTACAGGCCACGGCCGTGATCAGTGCTGCTCCCTTCCCGCTTCCATCCTCCGACTTGTGGAAAGTCACCTGACACTGCGGTGCCAAATCCTGCAACGTCTCTTGCATGATGCTTGAGAAACTTTAGTGAGAGTGAGGGAGGGAAAGAGAATAAAAAAAAATGGTAGTGTTTAAAAGAGTGACGTGAAAATCTCCCCCTCTAATATTTGATGCACACTTAGTAGTGAAGTTATGAATAAACATGAAGTAGCTGTCTCAGAATTTGAAGGGGACCTATTATGCTTTTTCCCTTTCCTTTAGTGTGTCATAGTTTTTTGTGCATGTAAAAGGAGTTACAAAGTCCACGTCAAAAACAGTTACTCTCCCCCACAGAAACACTGCTCCTGAACTACCCGAGGGGTCGTACACATGCCGCGTCTAAAACGTGCGAAAAAAACACCAGCTGTGCCGCTTTTTCTTTTTCTTTTCAATGTGCCGCAGGAGGTTGTACTCCTGTCGCGCCTGCCGTTACTTAGCAACCAAAACCTGCGTGCTATAATGATGATGATGATGATGAAGTAATTTAGCAGGAAGTCTCACTGACTAAACTAAACACAATCAAAACAAAGATAAATGGATTTCCAGCTTTGTAAATCCCTCACAATGGCTTTACTGCTCCATTTGCTTGCGTCAGCGCGGCTGACCTTTCCAGCGGATGTTGTGACGTCCTCGGACAGAAAGGGTGAAGCAAGAAAAACAGTCTGTGGGACTGATGCTAAAGCTCCGGGTAGCCCTGCACTAAAACGATTAACTTCTCCTACATATATTTACCAGACTTATTAGATTTACGGAAGAAAGAAACAATATCTGCTGGCTGTGATTGGTTGTTCCTCGTCACATGACATGCGGCGCACACTGCAGCGTTCCGAAAAGTTGAACTATTTTAATCTCGGGGCGCAGCCATCACGGCATGAAAAAATACCTGCTTGGGAATGCTTGCGCGCTGCAACGGCGTCGGCGTCGCTCTCGCGTTTGAGTGTGCCTGCTGCGCGTCTACATTGACAACAATGGATTTGAGCATGCAAAAGACAACGCATATGTACGGCCCCTAAAACACGTTGCTCGGAGTCCTGCCCTTTCTTCTAACGTGGTGATGTCACCAAGTAACACATTTGCATAGCGGCTAGTTTGGCACGCCCTCAAACAGAGCTAGTTAGAGTGGAGTCCAAAGAGTTTTGTTCGATTGACCGATCACTACACTGTCGAGGGGGGCTACAAGTAGCAATGTAGCACTGACAGCTAGCGTTTCAAATGGGTAACAGCAGCCCAAATTCAAAACATTGGAGCAGCCGCATCAAGAGATGAATGGGTACGAACTTGTCAAAATTACAATCCAAACATACGTAAAATTGACCTGAAGTCTATGAGATCTTCAGTTTTCTTTCCCCCAAAAGGGGGCGCCGCTTTGACTTCTTGCAAAGTACCCGCATGCGCCGGTCTGATGTATACTTCTGTGTCCTAACAATGGTAACCCAAGGCTTAAGTCTACCTATGCACACTTGTTTAGTACTTTGTGTTAGGACATGATTGCTTACTGAGGGTGCGTCTTATAAAGGGTGCCGTCCACTCCCACGGTGACCGAGAGCTGATTCAGGTTGCGGTTCTGCCGTATCTTGTCGACCACGGCGGCTAAACCAGCGCCGCAGAGCTGAGCTGCGCGGCGAGCCACTACGCTGCACACCTCCTTCACCAGTACGCTGTCGTCTGTCGTGGAGCTGGTGAGGCCCAGGTGCTGCAGGATTGAGCGGACCTGTCGCATGGCCAGACGATCACTTTGGGAGTCAAGAGAGAGAGAGAAAATAAATCAGGGTTATGCACATGAAAGAGACGGCTGACATGCAGGGTGTGTGAAGGACTGTCTTTGTAACGGTGATTTTAATTTATTTAACTTGCTTCAAAGTGGTGACATTGCTGTAGATTGAATGCCGTTCAGAGTTATTATGCAGACAAAATCACTGTTAAACTGCACTTCACCCACACAAAAAAAAATGGTTTTATTCCAATATTAGGCACTTTCATGTTGACAATGTAAAAGCTGCTTAAAGGGACTCTCGGTAAGAATCAGAAATTGCTTGTAAACAGTGACACCTGTGGCTGTTAAGTCAACGACAGTCAGCGTCCTATGTTTGCGCTTGTGCTCGCACTACGTAGACGCGAGCGAGCATCGGTCAAAACAGTGAGGCGACACACACGAGACTGAAAGTGTCATTAGCCAGCTAAAAGCACAATATCACTCTATATTGTTATATATTATATGTTTCACATGCTTGGCAGTAATGTTAGCTGACCAGACGAAGGTCTCTCCATGAATGGAAGGCTCGGCTGATGTTGATCCTAGTGTTAACTTTTCCTGCTTCAGTCTCCCGACCGTGGTCAGAAGAAACAGGGCAGACACCGTAGTTATGGTCTCCTGGGCCGGAGTCGATAACGTTACTCGCTCCGGAGTTAACCCCTCGCTGTCACTTCACTCAGCAGCAGGGAAACAAGACACATTCCCGCACAAACTTCAACTTCCACTGTACATTCACTTGATATTCTCAAAACTAACTCTCTTCTGCTCCGCTGCTCTCTTATTGTCTCACACATTTGCTGCCCCTTTCTCTCTCTTGCTTCACCACTCACTCCTCACATGCACACACTCTCTTCGCTCTGGCTCTGCTATTCTCCCACAACACTAGTTTTTGCGCCGACGCCAATCACAATCATATTTTGCAAGACGGGCTTCGCCAGATATAATTTTTGCTTTTTTTTGTGATTCCGTGGAGTTTGTGTTGGAGTCTGAGTTGTGGTGTGGGCTGGTCGTTTGTTGGCGCTAGCGGACTTAATTTCTAACTGAACGTTAGCTACGGCTAAGGCGCTCGCAAGCGCACATGACGTTACATTCGTTGGATTTTCCCAGAAAAAACATCCCGCATTCTTCAAATTAAAAGCAGTGTACAGTAGGGATGAGTTATGATTTTTGGAATAGTCGTTATTTGTAAAAAAAAAAATCAAATAGTTTTATGCGACTATTCGTCCCATCTTAAAAATATATATATTTCCCTTGTATTAGCCGTTGCAGGCGCTGCCTGGTAGTAACGTTACTACCGGTAAAACGTGTGTGGCACAGGGTATTATTCGAATAATAATCGAATAATTCACACTAATTTTTGAATAGTATTTTTGCTTGAAATGCACACCCCTAGTCTACAGACTGAGAGAGGAAACCCAGAAAGTCACAGATGGTGACAGATTTTTTAGGTTAGGTTACAACCTGTTCACACATTGGCAATAGAGAATGATTAAAAAATGTTTATATGTAAAAACGTACACGGATACATAGTGAATAAAGACAGTAATTCATCAACAAGTTCATTCTCAAATGTATTTGTGTAACCTTTCAGTGTTGTTAAATGATCAGTTCTCAAACACATTTAGACCGCTGAGTTTTACCACGTTTTAAAAACAAAACGATTCATACGTGTAAAAATGTACATTCAGTCCCTTTAAATATATGTGGCAATGAGTTCACTGATTTAATCCATGAGTTAACTTTATCTTTCTGGCATTGTTTCTTTCCTGAGTGAATTGCTGACAGAGACAATGCAGCCCCCTTTTTTGGGGGCACATCAGATTATTTTGTGAATAGAAGCAATTTTTATATATCAGAGTCAGATCATGGTTGGAAATAAATACTGTGTCAACTGTTATCACCTTTTGTATTAAACACACAGAAAATAAGACCAGTACACTATAGAGTTTCTAATGCTTCTTATTCCATTGTAGTTGAGTGTTTACATCTCTTATCACAAAATAAACACTAATCTCCTCACCAGTCTTGACATTTCTAAGATTGGTTGGGCAATGGAGCCGACAGGCCTTTATTTTCAATTATGATCCGTTTAAATGATTATTTTTTTTCATGACTAGCAGATGAGCGGCATCATATAACGCTTTAATTATATAAGCGTGAATGCTTTCTCAATTACTTTTCTGAAACACCTCCAGCTATCAAAACGTGTACTACAGCAAATTAGAAACTTCTGTAGAAATGACAATCCTAATATATACCATATACTATGGTGTACGGTCTAAGACCTGCTCTATATACAGTATAAAGCGTCTCGAGATAACTTCTGTAATGATTTGACGCTATATAAAAATAAATCTAATTGAATTGAATAGAATAGAAATCTTAACCCCTTCACTGCCTCATTGGCCATTAAGTCCTCCTCACAGGCAGCATGTAGCAGCACGTAGACTCGGTCTCATATCTGTCCTTTACTACTGCCTCTCCCTCTGACCAAACCACCACATACTTGCACACGTGCTCTTCAACATGAGCAGGCTGCTGTGCCTCTCTGATGTCTGTCTGTTCTGTATTCAGGAAATGTGACACCTACGTAAAACTCAGCGGTCTAAATGTGTTTGAGAACTGATAATTTAACAACACAGAAAGGTTACACAAATACATTTGAGAGTGAACTTGTTGATGAATTACTGTCTTTATTCACTAGGTTTCCATTTATGTGGCATTAAAGGGATGTGAGTGTTTACGCGTATAAACGTTTTTTTCATCGTTTTTTATTGCCAAGCCAAAATCCAACGGATGTGATGTCATGCACGCTCGCGAATGCCTTTATTTTCAGCTGCGCTACAGGGATAACAGTGTGTAACCATAGCTAAGATTTGGTTAAAAATGGAGTCCGCTAACGCCACCAAACGACCAGCCCCCACCACAACTCAGACTCCAACACAAACTCCAAGGAAGCACAAAAAAAACCCAAAGTTATATCTAGTGAAGCCCATCTTGCAAAACAGGAATGTGACCAACGTCGGGCGAAAACTAGTGTTGTGGGAGTGGCGTAGGTCATTTTGGAGGATAGCGGAGCCAGTGCGAAGAGTGTGTGGCCACGTGGGATGTGAGTGGTGAAGCAAGAGAGAGAGAGCGGTGGCGAGTGCCTGTGGAAACGCGCAATCAGCGGAGCAGAAGAGAGTTAGTTTAGCTTCGAGAAAATCCAGTGAATGTTTAAGGTTAACTCCGGAGCGAGTAACGTTATCGACTCCGGCCCAGGAGACCATAACTACGGTTTCTCCCCTGGGCCTTCTGACCACGGTCGGGACGCTGAAGCAGGAAAAGTTAACACTAGGATCAACATCGGTAGTGATAGTGATATAGTGGTTCCAAGGGGGCTTATTGGTTCATTGGAGAGGAGGTTGTGTTGCTCGGGCCCTGGCTCTAACTATTCGGCGTGGAGAGGTGGTCATGTTGCTCTGGCTCTCTCCATCTGGCATGGAGAGGTGGTCATGTTACTCTGGCTTTATCTATCTGGCGTGGAGAGGAGGTTGTGTTGCTCTGGCTCTATCTATCTGGCGTGGAGAGGGGGTCGTGTTGCTCTGGCTCTATCTATCTGGTGTGGAGAGGTCGTGTTGCTCTGGCTCTATCTATCTGGCGTGGAGAGGGGGTCGTGTTGCTCGGGCTCTATCTGTTTGGCGACGCTGCTTGACATCCTCCTGGATCCACCTTCTCACATATGTTCACATTACATGTATTATGATTTGTCATATGGATTGTCTATATTGTATTTTCGTTATGTTGTTACTTTGTGCACTCGACATCTATTGCACGTCTGTCCATCCTGCAAGGGGGATCCCTCCTCTGTTGCTCTTCCTGAGGTTTCTTCCATTTTTTCTCCCTGTTAAAAGGTTTTTTTTTGGTTACGTTTTTCCTTATCCGATGAGAGGGTCGCACTGTAAAGGACAGAGGGTGTCGTATCCTGTACAGATTGTAAAGCCCCCCCCGAGGGAAATTTGTGATTTGCGATTTTGGGCTCTACAAATAAAATTAACTTGACTTGGTTTCAGCTGGCTAATGTTGCTAATGTTAATCAACACGATGCCTGTCGAGCACGTTCAGTCTCCCGTGTGTCGCCTCACTGTTTTGACCGACGCTTGCTCGTGTCTACGCAAAAGCGCGAGCAACAGGACACTGACTGTCGTTGACTTAACGGCCACCAGGTGTCACTGTTATTAAGCAATTTCTGATTCTTACCGAGAGTCCATTTAACGCTCTGCTGAGCGCCAACCAACTCGTTTTCCTTGTGCTTGGTGTTGTTTTTATTCAACAAAATCTTATTTTCATAATGTAAAGATTGGCATTTTTAATATAATTCCTAGTTGTATATGCCTGCTGTCTGTGGCTCACACATGTAACAGCCAATTACTGTGTTGATTTGACTAATGTGATCTCATTTGGTAGCTTTGGCGCATCACTAATGCCCAGTCTTGTTCTTTGGCGTTGTAATTTAACTGCAAAGTATCATATGTTGTTTTTTTTTTCCCATTCTTACTGCAGTTACCAAGGGGAACAGGGGTGAACTGAGGAGAACACCTATTTAGACCTGGCAGTTATATGCATGTGCAGACAGGGTAACTGAGACTAGTCTGTAACACTCACCTTTCAATCTGTGAAAGGAACTTTGTCTCGAAGATGCACCGGGTCTTGAGTCGCTCGGACAGTTTGCCCCTGAACAGCAACCCCTTATCGGTGAAATCCATGAGCACATTCCTCACGATCTCCCCCAGGTACATGCCACTGATCATCTTTTCATACCTCAGAGAAAAAAGACACACAAACTGAAAAGTCTTCACAGCCACACATTGGTAACATGTACAAGGTTCACATTAATATCTAGTATTTCAATCACATTATAAACCTTTTATTTTGTTGTACCAACACAAACTCTATAATCAAACAGGAATGAACCTAACTGAATCAAAGAGAAGAGCTCTAACTATATTTTGATGAATGAAAGTTGAAACAAAGACGAGCTGGCAGCCCGGTTGTTACAGAGGAGGGGGGGGGGGGGGGCGGGGTTAATAGACCTTTTCTCACGGCAGACATTTTGACATGTCACAGCTGGAAAAGCACAGGTGTATTCGATAACATTAAAGTGGCAATCCTTGAGATTTCAGTCTTGCTTGATTTAGAATTTCTATTTGAGTGAAAACAAAAGAGTGCTTCAGGACCAACCAGGAAGTTAGCATCGCCCTGGTTCCCTCCACAAAAAGCCAATGGGATTTTTCCACTGGGTTTTGGATTATTGCTGAAAATAAGCTCTGTGGCAAACACACGTTTATGATACCTACACGTTTTGTTATGTAAAATAATCTCCACAAATGAACGGCACTTTTAGGATTTTTGAAGTGTCAATTCAATCGCCAGAAGTAAAAAAGCTAACGTCAGGCTGTAAAACGAACTACTTAACTCAACTGAATAACAATTTGTGCAATAATTCTACTGTGCAATACTGTCAATAATACTGGATTTATACTGTACATGCAAGAAATATTCTTATTCATTCCTTATTTGTACCATTCCGGCATTTATATTTAGCACACATAGATCCTACTCCTCAGCATTTTGTATTTACTTATTTGCACCGTGGTTATTTGTTATATGCGGAATGTCTTAAAGTGGTAGTAGGCAGAATATTTTTGGCATCATTGGGCAAAAGTTCCATAATAACCTTTCAGCATATTGTAATTCAAGTGTTCTGAGAGAAAACTAGACTTCTGCTCCTCCTCATGGCTCTGTTTTCAGGCTTTAAAAATCTAGCCTGTGACGGGAGACTTTGACCAATCACAGGTCATTTCAGAGAGAGAGAGTTCCTATTGGCTGTGCTCCGGTCATGTCTCCAGAACTTGGCGCTCTGTCACCAGATTTCACAATGGCGGTGGCGTCACAAACTTTCTAATTTTACAGCTAAACAGTACACTACAAGATGATTCTGAGAACATTTGAGGAGAGAAATAGGCATTAACGTAACAGAATATTGATTCATATTTCATCAGCGCTGCCTAGTTTGACCGTTTGGTCGGAGTTTGCGAGTGATTGACAGCCGGCTCTCATGGACGGCAGCTGGACAGCAGACCTCAGATCAGCTCTTACTGCTTGTTTTCCTCTGGTCTGTGAAATCTTGCAGATGCCGTTAGGAGCACCGGAGGACACAGAGGCACATGATTTCTTTCAGGTTACCTGTTTCATGTACTACTGTCAGGATATAGCGACCATTTTATAAAAATACATTTTTTTAATCATAATTGCTCCAATCTCGCCTACTTCAGCTTTAATGGAACTGAGCCATTGTTAATGCTAGCCATTTCACCTGTGCTTCTCCTACTATGAAAAGTCAAAATGTCTGCTGTAAAAAAGGTCCATCGAAATAAATGATCAGGAGGTGTGATGGAGGGCTGCAATCAACTCTGCCCAAATGATTTATAACAGCTCCTCTCTTCAATGTACGTCATAGAGACTATTCATAACAGACAGTCCTGACGAGCTTCTTTCAAAAGGAAAAACATTTTATTCAAAAGGTAACATTGGTATTTTTTAACCTGGTACCCATTTCCCCACGTTCTCATGTCTAAGTGACTAACCAATTTTTAAAATTGAGCGACAGCGCTGCAGCCACGAAATGGGCTGCAATGTAATCCTTTGGTGCAATTACACACAGTCAATTTATACCCTCTACCTTGTTTTTGCCACTGACAGGCTCGGATTGTTATTATAAGTGTCTGCTCCATCTCCTAATAATGTGGTTCTTAATCCAATCAATCAAGGCCGCACAAACAAAAGAAACAAATCTGCACAGCTGCTTCAGGGCCATGTTTAGGTGGGATAGATCATCAAAAGCTACAATCCCTGGCCAACGTTATCAGCACCTCTCATTAATGTATTCTCTGCCATGGCATAATGAAATCTCATAAATCCAGATTGGCTTCTCCTGAGAGGAAACTAATGTTCTTGTCTGGAAGGGTAGGACATAAATATGTGGCACTCCAAATATGCTGCTAGCTGCAGATGATGACCCTTTTTAACTTTTCTGTGCGCAATGATGCACTTCGAATGTTTTATTTTGGAATAACAAATTACATGTGCAGTTACATCTTCAGTATGTTTTGGATACAATTTGGATTGGATACAAGTTTCCATTATTTTCCAGGTTAATAGCGTAACATGTCTTGGTATTATGTACCGTATGTGCTGCCATCTCCCTTTAGGGTACGGCCAAACCAAAAGTGACAAACTAGTTGAAGACACCAAAGAAGAAATTCCTTGCAAGGATGCAACAAGATCAGAGGAGGTGAGGGACAGCCAGGTGGGCAGAGTGAACAGCAAAGTTTGAATGAATCAACTGTAACCTAGCGGGACAATCAGCTTATGTGTGGGCTCTGCGGTGCATTGAATCTACAAAAATATAAATTACAGTGTATTATTTACTGCTGAAATAAAACTGATGTAGCTCAGACAACGATCTGTACCATTGGTGAACCTCAACTGCAACAACAGTGGAATCACACAGCAAACTGTGTTTGGATTGACAGCACAATTTATCCGACAACAATTGGCCTGATGTAGGAAGGCTTTGGCAGCGCCTGGAGCCTTCATTGCCATAGGGATATTGGCAGTAGATCCACCAGTGGACCGGCCGACTCCTCTGCAATATAAGCTTGTGGAGTTGAAGAGTTTATTTCTGTCCTCTGGGGTTATACTTAGGTTTATCTCTTCTTCACATTGCACAACAATCCCCTCTTATCCACTGCACACACTATAGATTGTGCTCTGCTCTCTACCATACTGTCTTTTATCTCGTTCCTTTTATAATAGGTTGTTTTACGAAAGTGACTAAATTGTTGTCTTCAGCTAACACCATTTGTAATATTAATGCCAAACACTGAAATTGGAGATTGGCACACCTAAACTGCCTGTGTTGCAAAAGCTTTGGCAAATTTGCCTTAAAGCTTCGGTAGGCAGTATATTTCTGGCATCATTGGACAAAAAATTCCATAATAACCTTTCAGCATATTGTAATTTTAAGTGTTCTGAGAGATAACTAGACTTCTGCTCCTCCTCATGGCTCTGTTTTCAGGCTTTAGAACATCTAACCCGTGACGGGAGACTTTGACCAATCACAGGTCATTTCATTGAGAGAGCGTTCCTATTGGCTGTGCTCCGGTCATGTGACTGGAACTTGGCATTCCGTCACCAGATTTCACAATGACGGCGGCGTCACAAACGTTCTCATTTTACAGCTAAACAGTACACTACAAGATGATTCTGAAAACATTTGAGGAGAGAAATAGGCATTACAGTAACAGAATATTGATTCATGTTGGATCAGCGCTGCCTAGTTTGACCGTTTGGTCGGAGTTCGCAAGTGATTGACAGCCGGCTCTCATATACAGCAGCTGGACAGCAGACCTCAGATCAGCTCTTACTGGTTATTTTCCTCCAATCTGTGAAATCTTGCAGATGCCGTTAGGAGCACCAGGGGACACAGAGACACATGATATTTTTCAGGTTACCTGTTTCATGTACTACTGTCACAATATAGCGACCGTTTTATAAAAATAACTTTTTTTAAATCATATTTGCTCCAATCTCACCTCCTTCAGCTTTAAGTGGTGTTAATAACGCACTTGGTGCGCACTTTCAGGCTCTGTGTAGGACTCTCGAGCTACTCAAACCAATGTCACGGTGCTGAATAGACTGCACTTCACACACTGCACTTCACACACATCTTTTTAATTTGCTGGACAATTCTTCTTTTACCGAAATGTTGTGAAGAGCCTCAGCTATTCTCTGTCACTAGTTTTTTAATTTTTTTTTATCTCCATGCCTATCTTGGTCTCTGTCCTTGGCACCCACTCGCTCATTAGTTCATACTGTATTTGTGACTATGTGATGTTTTATGTGAGTGTTGGCACTTTGTGGTTGTTTTTCCGTTGACATAAAGTCAATTTAATATGTCATAAATGATCCATCCAATACCTCTGTTTCCCAGGGTTGTTAGAGCAATCGTCGACTATGCGATCAAACTGGGTGGAGAAATCATCGAGTTCGCCGTTGTCACCAAACGCTCCCCACTCCATGTTGACACACATACGGCCATCATCACCCTCCACCAGTTCGATGTTCTGCATTTCCTCCATGTAGCAGGCATTGGTCCCTGTGCCTGAGTTAAAAAAATATAAATGGAAAGGTATTACTTTAAGTACTGCCGTGGAAGGAAAACAGTCAGTTTATAGAGCTTCATTCCGAAGACTCAAAGAAAACAGATCACTCAATGTTCGCTCACAATTAATTGATTCTAATGTTTAAAAATGGCAAAAAGAGACAGAGACTATCTCCCAGAGAGGAAGGTGAGGGACAGACTTACCTACGATGAGTCCAACCTCACATTCGGGGTCCTCATAGCTGCAGGTCATCATGGTTCCCACTGTGTCATTAACCACCGCCACAAAGTTCAAGTCAAATTCCTGCAAGCAGTGATAAAGAGATGAAAATCTATTATACTGGAAGCACACTGTAGAAGCCTACTTGTTTGAACTAATTACCACCCTGACTTTAAATCCAGAGTCCTAACAACTAGTACAGGTTACTGAGAGATTAATGTTGGTTTGGTACAGCTCTCTTGTTGTAAATAAAACTTTCTTAAGCTTTAGAGGATGTCCTGATTGTATTATCGTCCTAAGGTAAATATACAGTAGTACATATATATTATATAATCTATCTGTTTTTTTTTTCATTTTTATTTTTTTTATGAATTCCTGTGTTTACAGTTCTGTTGCTTGATTTTGCAATTTTGTTACCGTACTTACACTGTGTCATTCAACATTTTGTTGATTTAAAGCCCTGACACAGCCATGGTCCAGGTTGTGTCGGTTAATTTGGCTGGACAGACCCTCTGTTTTGACATCTCCCTGTTAGTTTTGTTGTACCTGTCAGAGCAAAACAACTTACACCTTAAGCCCCTTAGATCCACAATAGACCCGTTTTTGTCTTTTTTTAGAGGGGTTCAGGGGGTCTTTAGGGGGAGATAGCAGGTCAACAATAGATGTCACATAGAAGTGGTGTACATCATCTGAAAGCTGGGAACCTGAAGGTGAATTTGAGATGCAGCTCAGCACTGTGTGTCAAGTTATTCTAGTCATAAATCAGAAATAAACATTAATTAATTATTTAAAATTAATTGTAAAAGTATTAGGGTTTAAAACATTATGATCAAAGTATATGATGGTCATCCTCATGCTCTATTATGTCTCATAAGTTGTTGCAGCAATTTGTGGGTTGATACCATTTGTTACACAGATTTGGTGCTAAATTTACCATTTTTTACCACTACCAAAATACCACATTAAGACACCAAGACCTTGAGGAACACCATAGAAAAAGCCATGCTGTGATTTGGTTACAAGAATTGCATTTTTCGGCGATTGGATGGCGAACACTTCTGTTGTATAAACTGCTCAAACCCCCTTATTGTCAATCTAGCTAGGAAAGCCATCCATCCTCTGGATGCTCCAGGTCTCTAGTTTGTGGCTGTAAAGTTTCATGAGGCTGTGATTATCCTAGAGGTCACCACAGGTCATTTTATACAGTGAGGTCAAATTTAAAAAAATTGGTCTCACTACATTGAAATCCACAAGAGTCTCAGCTTTACAGTGATACCCAATTTATGCAATTCCAAGATCGTGGAATTGTACTCCAGTATGCAGAAATATTCAAATAACACCACTTTTAGAATAGGTGAAAATAACACATTTATACTGCATGAAAAAAACGGCATGGTTTTTGCCCCAAACTGCATGTGATTATCATAAAGTGGGCATGTCTGTAAAGGGGAGACTCTTTTCTAGTTTCATATGATATCTGTAGTTTCACTCCAGCCCTAAAACTGAACCTACTAGAGCCTCTGAAAGACAGTAAAGCTGGTCTCAGAGTATTCCTAGCATTCCTATGAACAATCTCAATATGAGCCGATCCAAAATAAAGTCAAAAAAGAAACGTGGGTGTAGCTTTGATAAAGGATTACTGGTGAAACCAGAAATGATCTAAAGTTACATGTCCCTGTCACAGCAGTTATCTAATTAAAATAAAGTGTATATTATATAATATTAATTATAATTATGATAATTACTAGAGCATGATCCAGACCCCATAACAATGATATATATTACACATACACATTATCTTTACTAGACGCTGCATTATACACAGGTTCAAAAGGAAACCCGGCTTAAGATGAAACAATTTAGAATAAGAACTATGTCTTTTATTTTATATCTCTGAAAACTCACTAGATCAGCTACTCAAATTAATGGCTGGTTTAAATTTCACCGCTATTGAGTCTCCGTTAAACCTTTCAAATGTAACCATTAAAAAAAGGTTTCTTGTATGGAACAATATAAAGAACCTCAAAAGGTTAGACATTGCTGTCTGCAGCAGTTTGCAACCTAAGATGTGAGGAGAATAAGGGAGGGAGAAAGAATGAGGGGAAATATAGCTGTAGACAAATAACTTAAAGGATATACAGATGAAACCTAAATCCAGGAAGACTGAATTCAAATACAATTCCATAGGAACCAGACAAGATCAGTGTGGCCATGTCAACTCGCTCTCTTCATCACACACAGTAAAAAGCTGCTCGTAAGCCACATGGGTTTACTTTTTTATTATATTCTTCAAGTGTGTCATCATTCACAGGCCACGTTTCTCAATAAACAAGTTTCTGACGGAGTGTCTGTGATGCGTTTACTGACCTGTCTTCGGCGGACGGCATCTTTCAGTAACGTAATGACATCTTGTCCCTCACAGCCGCTGGCTTTGAAACCCTTTGTCCACTTCAGAAGAATGCCCTGAACAAATGACAGCAGTGATTTGTGTGTGTGACTTTTATAATGAATAGAGATAAATTACAGAATCTAAAATCTAAATCAAAAGTTGTTGCCACAATGAAGAATGCAGAAACAACAAATTCTAACATTTTTTAAATGCAGCAGATACTGTGTTTCACTACATACTTTTGCTTGCACAATATAATCGGATGTATTTTTATTTTTTTTTAAAGGTCCCATATTATAAAAAGTGAGATTTTCATGTCTTTTATATTCTGAAGCAGATTTAAGTGCTTTATAAATACTGTAAACTATCAAAACGCTCAATATACGGAGAAACACACACAGCCCGTATTCAGAAATTGTGTGTTTGAAACAAGCCGTTTGTGATGACAAATATACAATATATAGATCATTACACAGTTTTAAACCATAAACATTCTAAATGTGTCCCAGTTTAATTCCCATTGCACTGTATGTAAATAACATCAGCTGACAGGAAGTAAACATGGACCCAAGCTGTTGCCTAGCAACGCAATTTCGTCACAATTCCGTTGAAATGCGCTAAAACGGAGCGTTTCAGACAGAGGGTAAATACAGGTATGTTCAGGCACAGTATGAGGAAAATAATGTGTTTTTTGAACATTACAGCATGTAAACATGTTCTAGTAGAAACACAAAATACAAGTATGAACCTGAAAATGAGCATGATATGGGACCTTTAAGCTTTATAGGTTAGACACATGTGGTACATGCACACCGTGGCAGAAGCTCATTTACGCTTCACCAACAGATTTTTGTTATTTTTGTGACCTGAGGCACAGTGAAGGGGCGCACAGATAAAACGTTGTAACAGGGTTTGGCTCAGTAAAGCATTTGCTTGAGTTAAAGGCACTGGGCCTCATTCTCTAATATGTGTGTAGAAATGTTCTTACTTTACGCACAAAATAAGTGCACATGCAAAATTACCATCACATTCATTACACGTGCACGCCAGCCAATTTTGTTCTTACCACCTTGCGTATGTTAGTGATTCAGAATCATTATGAATTGAAAAGCGAGTGCCCGCTATTTGTAATCAGCATACTTTTCTCTACATAAGGAAACACTTAACACAAGGTCTTTCACAGAGAAAGCGGTGACATTGTTGTAAAAGAGAGAAGTATGGTCCTTAGAAAAAAAAAAAAAAAAATTGAGACAACAGTATCCAAGGTGGAAGGCAGAAAAGGCACACTATTCCGAAGTGACGCTGATGAGAAAATAAAAGAGTGTTGCGTTGCAGTGCGTTGCAGTGCGCTGCAGTGCGCTGCGGCGGTGAATGTTGTGTCCCCTGAGATACAGACTGTGGCTCCGGTAAAAAAACAAATGGTTTTGATGCTAAAGTTGATGCAAAAAAAAGGAATAACAGACCAGAAGAAAAAGAAGGAAAAGGGTGGAGGAGGTGGACCACCTGATCTGTCAGCCCAAGATGAGAGACTCGCCGCAAGTGGGATACGTCCAATAAATGAGAATGAAAGTGACGACATCCAAGGACTTTAACCCAGAGGTCTTTTTTCTTTTTCTTTTAGAGTGATGGTATCATAAAATATGACAACAAATTCATTTGAAATCCTCAACAGAAGCTTCAAAATATATATTATATTCTAATTATGACAATAATTGATGAAGCTTAAAAGGCATTGATTTCATAGTTATTTAATACATTTTGCCAATGCATTAGTAAATGAACAGTTTTAAATACTGCTGTCTATTAAAGCCTTTCTTAATGAATGTGGTTTTATTATGAGATGCATTCAGTTAAAAGGTGTGTGTTTGCATTAAGACAGCTGACCGGGCCTTCATCATTTGTGCGTACACATGGTCTGAGGCAGTTGTAAATTTGTGTGTAGAGTGAAATATGGATGCATCCCGGATTTGTGCGTAAAACACTAGTACGTACGGTTTAAGCACAGATTTGTGCGAACAGTACGCACTGTTTGTGAATGAGGCCCAGTGTCACTCGGTGGAGACCAAGATCACTTTGCGGGTAATTGGCATTTAACCAAACTACATGAACTCATGCTGATGAAAACCACACGCTTTGCTGTCAATCGATTCAAATACTTAATAGCGATTAATCCGTATTGTCGATCGATTGTCCATGGTTAATCACGATGATTAAAAGCAAAAGAATCCCATTTTTTATCTGTCCACAGTAGGGATGGAACGGTTCGGAACCGTTGGGTTCGCTAGTCACGGTTCGGGTCGTGTATGAATTGTTCGGTTCATTTGAAATAAGTTATGAGGCCGATTGTGTATTTTTTTCATGGAGAGTTAGGCTCCCGTTTATTGTCACACTAGAAATCAAGGCCTATGGAAGGAGGCTGGTTCACAGGCGGAAATGGGTCTTGAGGTACGGGGTGTAACACATGCACAGTCTAACTGAAGCTGCGGTCATGCGTTGCTATTGGCTCAATTTTGGCGAGTGCAGATCAGATTTTACTGCTCATGTGTTGTACCACAAAGATATGACGCGTTGACCCAGCCCCCTTCACAGATGAAGTGCAGAGTGCGGCTGTCAGTCAGTTTAGGAAATGGCGAGTAGACACGATAAAGTCCAGTTAGAGGATCCACCAGCATCGCTTGGCTCTGCTGTATGGGAGCATTATAGATTTAGTGTTTCCTATGAAAATGGGACAGTGGTGGCCTAAAGGTTAGAGAAGCGAGCTTGAGCTACTGGGCAGAATGTGTAACTGTGTGAATGTGATCAGGGCATTCCTGAAAAACAGATAAAGTGAAAAAGCGAACCTTCCCCCTGAATAAATAATGGTAAAAAAAAAAAAAGACAGAAAAAAAGTGGTGGATAAAACGGCAACAGTGTAAATAAGCACTGTGCAACACCTGTGGTTGATGCCAGCAGCAACTCCTTCTCCCCGCAGTATTTAAACAGCCTCTACATGCAGACTTGTGATTAATGTAACATTACACTTCAGCAACACAGTAATTCCAGCAGCACAATCCCTGTAATGTGTTTTAGATTTATTCATTCTTTTTAAATAACACAGTGGCACAGAAATCCAACCGTATTCCTCCAAATACTGCACTTTGAGAATGGAAAAACTAATCTTTCAATTAAGAGCTGATAATCTGATAGTATAGTTCTGGTTGACCTTATGCTTCAATTTATGTTGATGGCCTTGGTCTGTAATTACATTATATTTATATGAAAATAACAAAGCTGCATTTTTTTGTTTGCACTAATTACTGTAGAAGACCTATTGTTTCATTTAAGATTGGACAATGAAGAAGTGTTTATGTTCCTTATGTAAGCCATACTTTTGTTAAGGTGAACATTTGTTAACTTATTTTTGCCAAATAAATGAAAAGCATGTTGAAATCAGAACATGACCTCCTCGCTGTTACATAAATGTACCGAACCGAACCGAACCGAACCGAAAAACCGCGACCCCAAAACCGTGATATGAACCCAACCGTGAATTTTGTGAACCGTTCCACCCCTAGTTCACAATGTACCTTAAAGTGAGATTTGTCAAGTATTTAATACTGTTCTCTATCAACATGGGAGTGGGCAAATATGCTTGTTTTATGCAAATGTATGTATATATTTATAATTAGATATCAACTAACAACACAAAACAATAACAAATATTGTCCAGAAACCCTCACAGGTACTGCATTTAGCATAAAAAAATATGCCCAAATCACAACATGGCAAACTGCAGCCCAACAGGCAACCACAACGTTATGTCATTCACACTTCAGGAAAATGTGCATGATAGCTAGTCTTCCACTTATAATGAATACTGAATCAAACATTACCTGATCCAGTTTGCTTTGATGACAGGGGAAGGAGAATGTAAATCCCAGAGGTAAGGATGCTCCACTCATGCCCATGTATTCCAGAAAGTCGGCGATGCAGTGCACAATGTGGCTGAAAAGCTGGAACACAAGACAAAAAAAAACCAACAAGTTACATATCGTTATAAGGAAACTGCATGCAAAATCACATATAAAATAAATTGGTGTTCAATATAATAAACTGTGTTCCACTGTTATCAGATTTGTCAAGTATTAGTACTCTTATCAACATGGGAGTGGGTAAATATGCTGATTTATGACTATGACTTGCCCCAAACTGCATGTGATTATCATAAAGTGGGCATGTCTGTAAAGGGGAAACTCGTGGGTACCCATAGAACCCATTTACATTCACATATCTGGAGGTCAAAGGTCAAGGGACCCCTTTGAAAACAGCCAGGACAGTTTTTCCTCACCAAAGTTTAGTTTGGAGCGTTATTTAGCCTCCTTCAGTACTGGTTAGTATGACATGGTTGGTACCAATGGATTTATTAGGATTTTCTAGTTTCATATGATATCATCTTCACTCTAGCTTTAAAACCTCCGAAATATCAATTGTGTTAATGAGTTAAAGAAATTACTGTCATTAAAACTAATTTGCTTTCATGAGTTATTATCATATTATCTTCGACAGCCCTACTTATACTATGAAATACTAATGTACTTCAACCCCAGTGATGTTTTTACCTCTTCCCCTGTGCCCTGCATAGTCTCCTGTGGGATATTGTAGATCTTGTGGTGCATGTCAACGTTGTGTCTCTTTCCACTTCGCACTCGCACCAGCAGCACCCGAAAGCTGGAGCCCCCAAGGTCCAAAGCCAAGAAGTCTCCATGCTCTGATGAGGAACAATAAAAGACAAGAATCACAAACACATACATAAAAGCATTATATGAAAAAGAGAAAAGTGAACTCAATAACAAGTCAAGTGGAATGTCTTTTTAAAGCTACCGGTTCCATCTGGTGTGTCTCTAACATAGGTGGGAAGCATCTTGATGCTCGCTTGCTCGTGGGTTTGCTTCGACAGGCCTCGCACCATCTCCTCACAGATTCGCCTCTTCACCTCCAGCAGCTGTTCGCGGCTCAAACGCAAGGCGTCGAGGATGCGCTGACGCTCGGCGTGTTGAGCGGCGAGACGGTAGGCTACTGCTGTTACCATGGCAGCGCCCTTCCCGCTGCCACACTGCGACTGCAAAAAACGCACATCGCAGTCCGGCACAAGTCGCCGTACCATCTTGTGGAGCCTCCTGGAAAACCTAGGGAAAGGAGGTACATTTTGTTAAATCTGTAGTCACTTCAGTTATCCCTTTCCTCTTGCATAGACAAGCTCATTAAAGTTTAAAATGTATCAAAATGCCGATTTATGCCATGTCATTTACGATTTACTCCTTCAAATGCAATAGCATAGCTCATTACGAGTGTAGAAAATTGAGTTGGGAATATAAAAAGCTAACCTTAACAACCTACAGTATGTGCGAGTAAATGTTATTAGCCCAGGAGGGAAAACATGAATGAATGTGTGAAACTGTGAAAGTAATAGCCTGTTAGGTAGGTTTTAAAGCCTTAGCCGAGGTATGCGCAAACATGTGCCTTCTTGTTTGTAAAGCAGAGTGATCACTCATTGCTTCAACTACAGTAAAATCTATGTGCCCACTTTATGATAATCACATGCAGTTTGGGGCGAGTCAGCACACTGACACACTGACAGCTGTTGTTGTCTGTTGGGCTGCAGTTTGCCATGTTATGATTTGAGCATATATTTTCTGCTAAATGCAGTACCTGTGAGGGTTTCTGGATCAATATCTGTCACTGTTTTGTGTTGTTAATTGATTTCCAATAATAAATATATACATACATTTGCATAAAGCAGCATATTTGCCCACTCCCATGTTAATGAGAGTATTAAATACTTGACAAATCTCCATCTATGGTGCATTTTGAACAGATAAACAATGTGTGATAAATTTGCAGCTAATTGCAATTAACTATGGACAATCATGCGATTAATCGTGATTAAATACTTTAATCGACTGACAACCCTGGTAAGAATACAAAATGCTATAACTAAGAAACATAAACTATATTAACTTATTCTTTTTGAGACGGGTTGGACATGATAAGGGTGTCAAATATCAGTTGCACAGTTGATACTGGGCAAGCAGAAATGGCAAGCAAGCACAACATCAACAACAAGTATGCAACGGGCAAACATGGAAACTCCTTAAATGTTATGGCATCTAGGCAATTTAGCTGGCAGCAATTTCCCTCAAACTAGGGGGCCTATAAAATCAGTCACCCCCCATGGGTTTGTTTGTGCTATCAGTATCACAGGCTTGTTGGTCCGATATTTCCTCAGCATTGCTTGACACTGGAAAACTAAAAGGACAAAGCTCATGCACTATAGCTCAGACCCTTTTCATCATCATGGTACCTGTTTACTTCCTGGGAGCATTCAATCCTACCCCTCTATGCAATGTTGAATACTGAAATCACTCTATAAACTCTGCTCAAGTGTATGTGTGCGTTTTTGTGAGATACACCGAGACAGACGTGATGGTGTTCAGGAACACTTACTCTGGATGATTCTTGTAAACGGAGCCGTCCACTCCGATCGTGGTACGCAGCTTCTCAGCTGCTTTGTTATCCCGGATCTGCCGCAGCACCGCCACTAGAGTGGCAGCGCACAGGTGTGCGGCCCGTGTAGACACGATCTGACACACCCTCTGAGTGGCTATGCAGTCCTCGACTGACGGGTCCAGATCCAGGCCCCGGAGCACCTTCTCCGCGCTCGCCAGACCTTCCTCATCTCTGCAGGTAAAGCAGATTACAAATACAAACTGTAACCAAAGAGTATAGCAAAGCAAAGAGACAAAACTCCAGTGCTTTTCTGACAACAGCCACTAGATGGCGCTGCAGTAGAGCTGCCACCATTTTGGACTGAATACGCCAATGAGTCCATGGCCTTGGGTGTATAAAGAGACAACTGTAAATCAGAGGAGAATTTTTTTTTTAGGTAAATCAACTTCCCTGTAGGAACACTTACATAGCCCTCATTTAAATCGTTATGTCTTAAAAGTTGTAAAATGAACTAATAGCCAAATCCAGAGTTATTTTCCTCGTCATAATGAACGTGCATCAGACTCACGGGACTGGATTTAATTAGCGGAGGTATTTTGCCTGGCAGTAACGTTATTACAGTTGCAGTTACTGTCTTACACCAGGGAAGTACCGTCTTAGTCACAGATGAAAAACACACACAGGTCGCGGCTTACTCACGGTCACACCGGTGAAATACACTCTGGTTCGAGCTGCCTATGTGCGGATTCCGCTCTTGTTAACTCCAGGAGAGTGAAGAAGAGTACGGTTGTAAAGTGAACGACAGGCAATGAGCCGCGGCTGTTGGGAACGATTGCTCCCGGTATTGCTACTGGCAGCATGGTCGGAGGCTTGTGCTCGCTGTGGACGTCATGCTCGTCTCAGTCTGCAGAGCCCTGAAGGCCCCTCCCTCACTGCTACACAGAGCGCTGTGTACCTGTTTATTCAAAGTTAACTAATATTGAAACGGTCACTTGTCCAAATTGCACAAAATTGGACACAGCAGGCCCTTGAGCCAATTGTGAAGTCAATCTTACGAACGGTTCTTGAGCTATGCAAATAAACAGACAGACAGACAGACAGACAGACAGACAGACAGACAGACAGACAGACAGACAGAGATTCCTCGCTTTATAGTTAGATAGTTATAATTAGCATATTATAAAACTTGTTTTGTGAGGTCAAAGTGACCTTGACCCTTGACCACCAAAAACTAATCAATTCATTCTTGAGTCCAAGTGGACGTTGTGTCTAATTTCAAGAAATTCTCTGAAGGCATTCCTCAGATATCGCAATCACGAGAATGGACCATACAGACATACGGACGTACGGACGTACAACCCGAAAACATAATGTCGCCGGCGGGGAGGCATAAAAGCACACACCATGCTGAAAATGTTTGTATTTAGCTGGTTTAGCAAGTGAGCCTGTTACCAATGCAAAATGATTGCTTATTGCCATTTTGAACCAACAGTACGACCTGCCTGCATCTACTGCTATACTTCACTGGCCTACAAGGAAGACTTCAAATGTAATGCAAACTCATCTTTTCTGTCCTTACGTATAATATACAAGACAGGAGTGACAGCAAACATCAGGAGAGCCTATTCTTTGCATACTTAAAGGCAGGGTTGACGATGTTCTCCAGTCTCCACTATTTGTTATATTGGTTGAAATGGTCTTTACACCCCGACAGCGATCCATTACTGATGAGCTCCAATCACTGCCTCGTGGTCCGCTTGGAAAGAACCAATCAGATGCCTCCCTGCTCGTACTCTACCCTTGGCGTGCACCAGCCTGAACTCAAAGATTCCAAGGCAACACCCCCCCCCCCACACATGCACGAGCACCGCTGCATCATAACTACTTCCCAGACACAGTGGAGAGAGGACCTCAACTCAACAACGCTACCTCATGACAAGTAACGGCGGCAGTGCTACTGCAGGGCTGACTTTTCTCTTCCATTCTCCAGTAAACGTGCGGCGGCGACGCGCTTTGAGTTCAGGCTGGTGCACGCCAAGGGTAGAGTACGAGCAGGGAGGCATCTGATTGGTTCTTTCCGAGCGGACCGTGAGGCAGTGATTGGTAGACGTTTTTACAGGATTACAGCAGCTACAGATGACGGCTCTTTTCCGGTCCTTTTTCAGAGCTCATCAGTAATGGATCGCTGTCGGGGTGTAAAGACCATTTCAACCAATAGAACAAATAGTGGATACTGGAGAACATCGTCAACCCTGCCTTTAAGTAATCAGTGATTACCAGCTTGACTAACACATGCTGACTGATACTGTCAATAGAGTCATCCCATTTATCCAGGTGATAAGATGTCAGGTCCAAGTTAACCAAAACCATTAGACCTTTTTGTGACCTTGAAGACGTTTCAGTGTTCTTCAGTTCTAAGTGAACACTATTTGTCTGCTTGTTACCACTGTAAAATCACTGCATCTGACTTACACACACACACACACACACACACACACACACACACACACACACACACACACACACACACACACACACACTAACTTGTCATTCTCAATGGCATAGATGTAGCTGGTGTTGAAGCTTCCAGTGGTGAGGAGCTCTGACTTCGTCTTGCCCTGGAACAGCAGCCGCTCTTTGGTCATTCTCACCAGGATGAGACGCACCAGTTCCCCCATGTACATGCCACTGATCATCTTCTCAAACCTGCACGCCAACACGAGAAAAGAGGATCAAATATTACACATTGTCACATCTATAAGAGTTTCAATCATACCTTAAACAGACTGATACAAAACACTGTATCTATTCTACATATGCACACACAAATGCAAATGCAGCTAACTGAAAGCCTAACAGATGCTGAACTCTCATGAAATCAGTGATGTTTCAGTCAGGACACCTCCTGGTTTACATCTCTGTCTCCAGGACATACATTTCACATTTTCCACTCATGTTCTACTTGATCTGCCTTTTGATAGCAGGTGATTTCTGTTTGCAGCGAGGCAGCATAGAAACATAAAACATGAAACGCAAAGTGCACTCATTTACGTCGAAAAAAACGCACACGATTAATACAATCGTGCACTGAATCAACCTGTAATAGTTCAATTTATCAAATACTATTCCTTCAATTTAGAGCGTGTGGGTGTGGCCATTTTCAAAGGGGTCCCTTGACCTCTGACCTCAAGATATGTGAATGAAAATGGGTTTTATGGGTACCCACGAGTCTCCCCTTTACAGACATGCCCACTTTATGATAATCACATGCAGTTTTTGGCAAGTCATAGTCAAGTCAGCACACTGACACACTGACAGCTGTTGCTGCCTGTTGTGCTGCAGTTTGCCATGTTATGATTTGAGCATATTTTCTATGCTAAATGCAGTACCTGTGAGGGTTTCTGGACAATATTTGTCATTGTTTTGTGTTGTTAATTGATATCTAATTATAAATATATACATACATTTGCATAAAGCAGCATATTTGCCCACTCCTATGTTGATAAGAGGATTAAATACTTAACAAATCTCCCTTTAATTTGCATTTTGAACAGATAAAAAATGTGACTATGGAGCGTAAAGTAGTGCAGCTGCTTCTATTTTTCTAGTCACTTAATATATGTCATTATGGTACAGATCTGGGATCAATGTAGGTTTTGTCCTTGTGAATTGGTATTGGATTGATTATCAATCCAGATGGCAAAGGTTTTTCATATCTTAATCATGCCTTCTTTTCTTCTCTTTTTTGAGTGGCGTTGGCAATTAGTCTAGATATAGATTAGCTGAGAGTAGTGAATGCGTGTGCAAATTGGAGGCTAAGAAGTATAATAAAAGGCAAACAGCAATGTGTGTCTTTTTTGAATGAAGGATCGGGTCTATTATCCATTCACTGCACAGCATGATGATTAGTAGTACCTTTGTCTGCAGAGAAAAAGGAGAAAAATAGCACTAAGTAGGGACTTTCAGATAACAATTCCCAGTGAGCAAAATTAACTAACGGGTGCTGGCTTGATGAAGAGAAATAAAATCTCACTCTCTGTGTAAGGTCCCTCTCTTTCTGTGTCTTATAGAGTAACGCATCTGCTCGGATGTTGGTTGTGGCCGTTTCTAATATTCTTTCTATTTAGCCACATGAACTGTGCACGATCACGGCTGTGTGCTCTCAAAAAGTTTCATCTTAAACACCAATATTAGATAGGTAAAGATAATTCATAGAGATATCATTCTTACTGGCTGCACACTTATAGTTAATAATACAATATTAAGTGAAACAAGTAGAAAATAAATACATTTTAAGCACTAACTAAACTAACACAAAACCTTCAATTGACTGAATGGACTGTGGTGAAGTTTGCTGAATCCTCAAAAGTCCGAAAAAAAATCCAATTGAATACTACAAACACGTCTGGCAGCACTATTCTACACAAGGCAACACTAAATTGTTGCCACAGCCAAGACAGCTGAACACCGCTTTAACATGTCTACATTACAGGTTTATAATAATAATAATAATAATAAATTAAACTTATATAGCGCTTTTCAGGGACTCAAAGATGCTTAAAGTTACCAGATATACCCACAACCCTGAACAGGATAAGGGGTTACGGATAATGAATGAATTAGGGATGCACCGATACCGATACCAGTATCGGGTACCAGGTCCGATACTGTGCTCATGTACTCGTAGTCGTACTCGCAAAACGGCTCTGATACCACTTTAAATGAGGTTAACATTAACCTCTCGTCACCATCTTTCGGGTCCTCACGCTCCACCTCCCTGGCGGTGCGGGCAAGACATGCCGGTGCGCCCGACCCCACTGGGCCGGGATCTCACCTCAGTCGGCGCGCGCCAGCCCTCACTTTCATTGCACCACGGGGTTTGCTTGCACCCTCTGACTCACACGTGCGTTAGACTCCTTGGTCCGTGTTTCAAGATTGGCCGGGTGGGTTGCCGATATCGCCGCAGACCCCTGGTGCCTTTTATGCGGGCCGCGGCACGACGCGGTTGGGGCGCACTGAGGACAGACCGCACCGGTCGACCGTGACGGGGCTCCCTGCTCCCGGTGCGGCAAGGTCCGGGCAGGGAGCGCTGTAAAGCTGCAGCCGCGAGCCACCTTCACCCCGAGCCTTTCCAAGCCGACCTAGAGCAAGTCGCGGCGCACCGCCTCGTATGCGGGACTCCCCAGCCTGCCGTGTGTCACCCTCCAGCTGGCTGTTAACGAGGGTCTTTAGACAGAGAAGTACTCATATCGGTAATCGGTATCGGCGAGTACCCAAATGTAAGTACTTGTACTCGGTCTGAAAAAAAGTGGTATCGGTGCATCCCTAGAATGAATGAATGAATGAATGAATAAATTAATTACCAGATATAAAACTGATCAAAATCAATTCAGCTCATTTAAGCAAGTCAGTGTCACTGACTCTGGAAATTATTATTAACTACCTAATATATCTCGACCAAACCTGATTCATTACATATTTATACATGAATGACTCCTTGTATACATAAATATAAGGAGTCAGACTTCCAGACTTCAATTTAAAAGAACCGTATGAATGAATTAGCGCTGTCAATCCATTCAAATATTTAATCACAATTAATCGCAAATTAATCGCATTTTTTATCTGCTCACAATGTACCTTAGAGGGAGATTTGTTAAGTATTTAATACTCTTATCAGCATGGAAGTGAGCAAATATGCTTGCTTTATGCAAATATATGTTTAATATTGGAAATCAATTAACAACACAAAACGATAACAAATATTGCCCAGAAAATGAAATTGACCGTGACTTGCCCAAACTGCATGTGATTATCATAAAGTGGGCATGTCTGTAAAGGGGAGACTCGTGGTTACCCATAGAACCCATTTTCATTCACATATCTGGAGGTCAGAGGTCAAGGTACTCCTTTTGAAAATGGCTGACAGTTTTTCCTCACCAAAATTTAGCGTATGTTTGGAGTGTTATTTATCCTCCTTCGCTACAAGCTAGTATGACATGGTTGGTACCAATGGATTCCTCAGGTTTTTCTAGTTTCATATGATGCCAGTATCTTCCCTTCACTAGCTTTAAAACTGAGCTCGCTACAACCTAAGTTATCTTAATGTGTTAAATTTGTGGCGTTAAATTGTTACAGCTAGCTAACTTGTTGGCCATAACAGGGATTATTTAGAGACAGTGCAGAAAGTGTTTCACTCAGTGAGTTGCATTGAAAGCAGCTTAACACAGTGAGAAAGAACATGAAGTTGAATAGATTGGAATTTGCGAGTGAGAAGAGCATCTGTCTGTTTCAAGGATAAATCAGAGTTATGGCAGGATAATGCTGTGGAAATGAGATAAGAAATAAAGGAATCTTTTATACAGGCCCTGTCTGCAGAGGAGTAAAGTCACCGCTGAGGGATGTTTTGCGTAGTACCAAGTCAGATACACTCAAAGACACTCACAGCTGCTTGCCAGGGTTCAGAGAGCCTGCGTCTATTTCCCGGTCAATGTCGGTGCGCAGGTCCTCCAGGGCGCCGTCGTCTCCAAAAGCGCCCCACTCTGTGTTAACACACATCCGTCCCTCATCACCGTCCAGCATATCAAGGTTCCTCATCTGCTCCATGTAGCAGGCATTGGTCCCCGTTCCTTGAGGGAAGGGATGTTAGTAGAACAATTAGTAATTCTCATCTAAAAATAACATCCAGATTGACTAAACATTCTATTGCAGAGTCTCTCAGTCATGTTATGTACTATAACTCTTCATTCAGAATCTCCACCAGTGTCTACTCTTTTTTTTAAAAATCTTAACAGTTCTGGTTTGTTTCATTACCAAAAAATGTGTCCTGTCAAATCTGTTCTGTGGTAAGAACTATTACAGTCTACAAAAGGGAAAAGCAGCAGCACTGAGATAATGTCTGCACCTCTCTCAGATGAATCCAACACCTTCTTTGCACGCTTTGAGAACAACTTCCTGGCTGAGCAGGTACAAAAGGCCCAGGACTCCCCTGCCCACTAATAATATCCAGGTGTGTGCAGATTAACTGGCAGATGTCTTCACAGAAATGTTCAACCTCTCACTGCAGTCTGTAGTGAGGTAGTGCTGACTGACAAATCGGATTTTCATCGTCTTCGCAATATGAACATACCCGATAAACACATCGCAAAAGACCGCCTGAAACGTAATGAATGAGAAAAATCATTTTATTTAGGAATGGCTACCGAAACTCGGAATAAAACGGGTGAAGTGGAGTTGACAACTACGCTCATTAGGTCTCTCTAAGTAAGTGCAATAAAACCTTCGCAAGTAAAGCCAGCTTGGCTAACGTTAAAAGCGTAATTTTGTTGAGTCCTGAATGACTTTAAGTACCCTCCATTGAGCAGTGTTCCAGTGTATGTGTCGGGGGATTTTACTGTGAAGGGTGGAACGGAAGGAGTGAAGCAGGTGATGCTGCTGTAGTCAACAAGGCTGGAGTAATAAAGTAGTTCCCGTCTTGGTGCAGACTGCGGAGCCTCCGTGTTATTCATTTATTTCCTTCATAAATTATAGAGGTAGTGTCCTGTGCTTTCGCCCTGCGTGTTAGTAAATAACCTACAACTACATTAAATTCTGTTTATGTCATGCTATTAGCACTACTAGCTACTGGCCGATAGCCGGTTGTTTGGGGACAGAGACGTTAATACATCCACCACGGTACAGGCTGACAGCATACAGCCCATGGGTGTGTTATGTAAAATAATTAGTGAACTGTTCATCATAACTTTTTTTTTATTTATGAACAAATACAATTAATGAAACATTATTGAAAAGTTTTCTGAATCGGCTCTTTCAGACGAGCCGTCGGCCTGTTTCCAGAAGAATTAAATGTTCAGTCGAAGGCTGTGATATGTGTAAATAATAAAATAATCATTTAACTAGTAATAATAAGGGTGCAAAATGATGTAAAATTTCATATAGCTTTAAGTCAAAAACCTTCAAATTTTCTTGAAGGAGGACCTCCAAACCCAATATCTCCTAGTATCTTTTATTGACTGTATAGATTCAGAATGTCTCTCTTTATCCTGGCGCATAACATGTAGGAGCATCCTGACTGGGACACTGCTCCTAAAACCTGAATGATACCCGACTACATCCACCACGGTACAGGCTGACAGCATACAGCCCATGGGTGTGTTATAATAAAAGTGATGAATTACAGCCAATATATCCATTATTACAGCCGTATACAGCTAGCAGGAAGCTGGCAGAACCGGATATGTCATATGAGCGTGCAGTCCCGTGGGTCTGATGCACGAGGAAAATAACTCTGGATTCGGCTGTTTTTAATTTTATAGCTTTTAAGACATGATTTAAATGAGGGCTATTTAAGTGTTCGTACTGGGAAGTTGATTTACCTAAAAAAAAAATAAATAAAAATCCTCTGATTTACAGACGTTTCTTTATCGGAATTTCGTCTTTTTTTATGGTCTTTGCCTGAACATCCTGAAGGGCAGACCCCAGGTTGTGCGTATAGGCAACACCAATCTCGGAACCCATCGGCTAAGCCTCTTTCCGTGCACTGCTCATTGTTTACAGTTCGATTAGCAACTTGAGATGCGAGACTGGAGCTGGATTGGAGTTGTGCTCCGAGATTACATTTCAGACAATGCGTTCCGCATCTTTTGCTCTGAAAATGGACTGTTTACGTTGCATGCAACCAAAACTTGTTCGAACATGATTGGTCAATACTACTCATGGCTACCAATGGACACCAGAATGCTTCCGATACAAAATCAGCATATGAGTGCAGATATGTTTATAGAGATTAAGGTACCACAAAGGCACCACCTCCCTGACTCTCAAAACCGGCACCCCTCTGGACTGCGTGAGTCAGCCGCATGACTGCGTGGCCACCCACAGCTCCAGCACCAACATTAAGTTTGATCACCAGCGACGATGAGACGGCCTACGAGAGGAGGTAATAGCCCTGACATCTCAGCAGAACAAAGGAGCCGATTGTGGACCCCATCTTCGTCAAATGGGACTACGGTGGAGGGAGTCGGCAGCTTTATGTTCCTCGGGGTTCACATCAGCGAAGACCTGACCTGAACCCTTCACACAATGGAGAGCAATGGCTCTTCTTCCTCCGCGGGCTGAGGAGGCTCAACATGGACTCTAGGATACTCTGCAACTTCTACAGGTGCACCATTGAGATTATCCTGACTGGCTGCATCACTGCCTTGTATGGCAATTGCACCGCCCTCACCTGCTGACGCCGTCACAGCTTACTGGGACACTTGGAATAAATCAAAGCCATTGTTTATGTTAACAACTGTGCTTTTACTACTGTGACAAGTCAAAATGTCTGCTGTGAAAAAGACAGAAACCTGATAAACAGGGGGATTTGTCCCACCCTTAACAGGTGCAACTGGATAGATAGATAGAAAAATAAGCCTGTGTAGGTGGACTGTGGGTGTTAAGGGCTTTTAAATCCATTGTGGAATAAAGGTTTAGTCTTCATTTGATATAGTTATTGTGGGTACCCAAGCACATTCTCCTAAGAGAGCAATCAGGCAGGTTTGTGAGCACCAGTTGGCAAATAATGAGCCCTAAAATGACCAGATGTGTACCTTTTGGTCCACCATAAAAGATATTACCCAGGACAGCAAAATGTGAACATCTGTACATTTTCAAAACTACAGGTACAATAGCAATATTCCAGAATACACTCTATAAGGTAGTAGGAAAAGTATTATTTAAAGGGACTCTATGTAAGAATCAGAAATTGCTTATCAACAGCGACACCTGTGGCCGTTCAGTCAACAAAAGTCAGCGTCCTGTTGCTCTCGCTCGCGCTCGCTCTACATAGACATGAACATTATCGCTCAAAACAGTGAGGCAACACACGTCTGCTAAAACCACAATATCCCTATTCTCACTGCTGGAGAACGGCGGTTGGCTGAAAGAATTTAAAGTTCTTACAGAATACATACAGTACAAATTAGATTCCTGTGTAAGTGTGTTACAACAAATAACGGTTAACAACAGATGTTACAACTAGCATTGTAACAGGCTGACATTTGTGTGTGGTGTGATGTAACATTTAACTGCTTCCTCAACAAAATAAAATTTTGGGTTGGGCTCCATCAAACCTAACTGGCATTGTCAATCAGTGGGATGCTGGTGTGGGATCATGTTCCTGTTGCTGCACCAGTGAACTCTCTCTAGGTAGTGAGCAGTGCTCGAAGTGGGCCAGTACTCACCGGTACGCAGAACCAGCACTTCTTCATTTTATTCCTTGGCGTACTGTGACTTTTTCTTGCACACACAAGCTTCCAGTACTCTTTTCTGCCCTCTCCATATCAGGTTCTCTGGGAGATTCATAACGGCGCAACGCCAGCGTATTTGCACCGCGCCTCTCGATGAATATTAAAAACTATGTGAGGAGCATCTGGACGAGCAGACGCACGTCATGGGGGAAGTGGGGGTGAGCTGCAATTTATCAGAACAATGTTCACGTCCTTTTGGTAAAATAATTAGTGAACTGTTCGTCATAACTTTTTTTTTATTTATGAACAAATACAATTAATGAAACATTATTTAAAAGTTTTCTGAATCGGCTCTTTCAGGACAAACATTTCCAGAAGAATTAAATGTTCAGTCGAAGGCTGTGATATGTGTAAATAATAAAATAATCATTTAACTAGTAATAATAAGGGTCCAAAATGATGTAAAATTTCATATAGTTTTAAGTCAAAAACCTTCAAATTTTCTTGAAGGAGGACCTCCAAACCCAATATCTCCTAGTATCTTTCATTGACTGTATAGATTCAGAATGTGTCTCTTTACCCTGGCGCATAATATGTAGGAGCATCCTGACTGGGACACTGCTCCTAAAACCTGAATGATACCCGACTATAGGCTACAAATAACACAGGAAAGCACTTTAACTATTAACACTAAACACACCACCTTAACCCTATAATGTCGAGAATTAAAGACCTACTATAGAAGATGCATAGCCAAAGTATAATAATATAGCAATAAAACCACAGCTGATTACTGACACAGTATAAAATGCTTATAATGCTTACTTTTCTACCAGGCTGTCTTGGAAAGTATCATAAGATACGGCATCCTGGTATGGTAACCTGACTGTGCAGTTGAGGTCACAGATTTCTCGCCTGGTGCAGACTTGCCATGAAGATTATGGGGGTCGATAACCACCCTAACCCTCCAGGTGCTTTATGAGCAGTCTGTCATCAGACAGGCACAGAAAATTGTGACAGACCCAACTCACATCTTCTTTTACCTTCCGGCAGGAGATATAGAGTCCCACAGAGCAGATTGAACCGTTACAAACATTTGTTAATGCCGATGTCCATTACACTTCTCAACAACTCGTAATATAAAGCCATCATAAGGACAGCGCAAAATACACAAGGAGAGTGCAATATGTTAAGACAGCAAATAGGTGACATGAGTGCAATATAAAGGAAGTGCAATAGGGGACAAAAAGTCATAGCGCAATGTGTTATACAGGGACAATGCAATGAGTTAGGACAGTGCAATGTGTGAAATAGGGACAGCGCAATATGTTGCATCTGTGTAATATTGGGTTATTGTCTGTGCAAGGGCAAGACGGTAGACGTTGCAGTGCACTACCTGGGTGCAATACCTGCCATGGTGTGTGTGATGGTATGTGCCATTATGTACGTGGACTGTCTGTGTGTTGAAACATCTGTTTCTGTGAAACTGTTTCCCTGTCTTATGTGGAATCGTTTATCATTCTTGTTGTTGTTGTTTTAATTCAGTGTTTGTAACTGCAGTTGGACAAAGTCCTGGGAAAATTTCCCCACGGGGAAAATAAAAGTATATCTTATCTTATCTTAAAGAAATATATAGGAAATAGTCACAAGAGATTGCTGATACCGGCCGATACACACACCACACCAGCATGTGAATAAGAGAGTACTACTGGTACTTATTTTTTTTCCTCTTCAAGCACTGATAGTGAGACACCTCTGCAGCAGGGGATGAGATCTAATGGGTCAATTAAAAGAACTCCATGTGAATCCGAGGAAACACAAATCTTTCCCCCAAAACAAGAGTGGGAGTTAGTAGTGACGGGCCCTGCAGCGCAGGGGAGAACTGGCTGATCCAAATTGGGGAAAAAAATAACAAAAACAGACTAAAGGATACTATAATGTATATGGCACTGCCTAGGCAGCACCCTTTTGCCCTCCAGGAGGTACAATTCTGCTCTGTTTTCTCTGAGAATTCCTTTAGTGTGCATAGTACTGTTAAAATCCATGATTTCTGATTTGATATAAGCACATATAAAATGAAATAACACAGTGATACTACAGGAAAGAGGAAAATCTATCATGGTATCGACACGATGGAACGGGTTCTTGTCCCATGTCAAGACACAGATCTAGCCTTTCCAGCCCTCCTTCTGCTCGCTTTGCATATTTAAATCTGCACATTATACACCTACTCTATTATGGTTGCATAAACAATTCACTGTAGCTTGCAGCACATATACGACCAGGAGACAAATTTCAGGATAAACCTGAATAACATTACAAATGCAGATGCATCCATACAAGGCACGAGGGGCTCACTGAATGGTTTAATGTTTAGGAACATTATGTAAATAACATGAAAAATAACAATTTTACACCTATGTGAGATTATTTTACTCCACATGGCAAATGTTGGCAATCTCCAAATGACGATGCATTTTCTCCCCTGAAATGCTGCTCATTCAGTAATGTTTCTTCCAGCATCAGTATCCAAACACTCTGCTAATTGGCATGTGAGCAAACACAGACCTTCACCGATCCTTTGTTATTTCATTTACATTCAAAGTTAGACTGGACTCACCCACAATGAGGCCAATTTCACAGTGATGATCATCGTAGCCGCAGGTCATCATGGTTCCCACGGTGTCGTTGATCACGGCCAAAATGTCAACGTCAAAGTCCTGCGATGAGATTTAATTGTATACATTTAAAACAGCACAGACTGCAAAGCTGTGGCAATAGGCACAGAACTTTTGATTTACAGATAATATATGATATTCTCCTAATATTTAAAAGTATTTCAAGACACTAGGACTTACATTCAAGCAGGTAAAAATGTCATAGACTAGGACTGTCAAAGTTAACGCGATAATAGCATGTTAATGCAAATTTGTTTTAACGCCACTAATTTCTTTAACGCATTAATGCAACTTGCAATTTTTAGCTTGTAGCGGGCTCAGTTTTAGGTAGAGTGACGATACTGTCATCATATGAAACTAAAAAAAAACTAAGGAATCCATCGGTACCAACCATGTCAGACTAGCTTGTAAGGAAGGCTAAATAACACTCCAAAGTTATGCTACATTTTGGAGAGGAAAAACTGGCATGGCCAATTTTCAAAAGGCCATGCCAGGGGCCCCTTGACACTTGACCTCCATATATGTGAATGAAAATGGGTTCTATGGGTACCCATGAGACTCCCCTTTACAGACATGCCCACTTTATGATAATCACATGCAGTTTGGGGGCAAGTCATAGTCAAGTCAGCACACTGACACACTGACAGCTGTTGTTGCCTGTTGGGCTGCAGTTTGCCACGTTATAATTTGAGCATATTTTTTTATGCTAAATGCAGTACCTGAGCCGTTTGTACGCGGATGATGTTACTCTCTCCAAACCATACTCTAGCCTGCCTAAACTTAAGTCCCACCTTAAACAGTTTGGTTTTGATTCAGGATGTAAATTCAAAATACATAAAACCCAAATTCTTTCTTATGACTATTAGCCACACAAGAACATACGTAAAAAATACAATTTTAAATGGAAAAATAATAAAATTAAATATCTCCATGTTAATATATTGAAGAATCTGACTAATATTTAGAATTTAAATTACTCTTCTATCACAAAGGAAAGGAAAACAGATCTGGATAGATGTGTTCCCTTAACACTTAATATGTATAATCAAATATAGATTATAAAGATGAACATTTTACCACAATTGCTGTTCCTTTATCAGTCTCTACCTGCAGAGATACCAATGAAGCAACTCAATGAATGGAAACAAATGATTTCCACATTCATATGGAAGGGTCAAAAGCCTAGGGTGTGACTCAAAATACTACAGTTAGCCATTAGAAGAGGGAGGAATGTCTCTTCTATGCCTGGAGGATTACCATAAAGCAGTTAAACAATTAAGATTCTTATTCTGCTGGTGCAATGATGATTATAATGCAAAATGGAAAGAAATAGAATTAAACCAATTGGATCCTCCTAATCATCCAACTCTTCCATAATTGTTTTTTCTAGCCATGGAGTTGTGTTGGGCCAAACTTATATGAAACTATTGAATAGCGCCTGTCAAATAAATCAAAGTCCTCCCTGAAGTGGTTGTGTTTGCCCATAAGCCCCAACCTGGCTCCCGTCCACCTTCCTGTACCTCACCTAAATCCCCAGCTGTTGGTGAGTGTCAAGGTGTGTTCAGACAGAACTTGCAAATGCTTCGCCCACGTTTGAAACCTTTTTGACTCACGCGGACAAATATTGCCTATAGTCATGCCTTTCCATTGTCTCTGTATGCAATCACGCCACCTCTAAAATTTGCTTTGCATTCTGTCTGAACACACGGTCGAGACAGATAGAACCTGCACTCATAACAGTAACCCCTGAAGGTAGGTATGTTCCTTTTCGACATGTGGGATTTAAAAAAAAGAAGGAGTTCAGTTTTTTCCCACTGAAACGCTTCTGAGAAGAAGTGAGTTGTCCTGTGCCATGCTGCTTGTCACTGAGAGCTGCCAGGGGCTGTTTTCAGCTCACTTTTGCAAATTTCCCTCAAGCATTACCCTCAGACTGAGCCTGTCAAGAACATGTATTCTTTCAGCTCTAGGACTATAACTATATGTTTATAACTATACTTTGAGGTCCAAATACAAATTCTTTGTCATGTACAGTTTGCAGTGTTCATTGTTTTGGGTTGCTAGTAGGGCTGGCAATCGATCGCATGATTGTCCAAATCGCGATAAATTGCAGAACATATTATCTGTTCAAAATGTACCTTAAAGGGAGATCTGTCAAGTATTTAATACTCTTATCGACATGGGAGTGGGCAAATATGCTTGCTTTATGCAAACATATGTATATATTTATTAGGGGTGTAACGATTCATCTACTACATCAATGTATCGATTTATATTCCTACAATCCAACTACATCGATAGGTACTCGGCAAGTTGTCCTTCACGGGAGACGTATATTGATTTATTAGCACTTTTATTAGTAAAGAAATGTTAAACGTTACTCCAGTTCACTCTCCAGACACGCGCCAGCTTGCCAGTTCTGCCCTCTGCAGCGTGAGCACGCATCCATGGCGTGCATGTGGACGAACGGCGCACTGGACTCCTCACTCTCTCACCCGGTAGCAGCGTGGAGGGAGACGGGCACCTGTTCTGCATGAGCTGCCGGCGCTGCAGTGCCAAAGCAGAGTTTCATTTTGGGGGCATTATGTGAGCAGGCGCTATCAGTCAACTTGACAAGGGCGGCTTCACCTACGGACGCTTTCCCGTGTCGGTTTTTCATTCAGAGAAAATGACTTTCCTTTCCTTGTCATGATATCTATGTGCACACAGCATCAGCCTCACGTATCCAGCCAGAGAGCAGACAGTGCGCGAAGTAAATTATCACGACGGGAGTAAAGTAAAAAACAAAACAGAAATTCAACTAACGTTAGTCTAACGTAGTTTTAAAATGTTTTCCCAGATTAAGCAGGTTAAATTACTGTTCATTTAACTTGAAGTTGGTTTATTAGATTTTTTGTTAAATATTGCACTGCCTTGTATCTTGAGAACTGAATTATTTTCTTATAAAAGGTGTATGTATTTGCCATTAATCATTGTTTACTTGTTTATATCCATAATTAATTTATCCCTGATTCCCTTACAAGAAAACCTTTGAGGAATCCTGACCTGCTCTGTCCAGTATCATCTGTTTATTTCAGTCACACTGATTGAATCTTTGGCAAAAAAAGTTACTGTATCGATTTCAAATCATTGAATCGTATCGTGTCGTATCGTATCGCTCTAGATGAGCCAGATATCGTCCTTGAATCGTATCACAACCATGGAAATCGTATCGTATCGTATCGTTGTAAAAACGTATCGTTACATCCCCAATGTTTATTATTGGAAATCAATTAACAACACAAAACAATGACAGATATTGTCCAGAAACCCTCACAGGTACTGCATTTAGCATAAAAAATATGCTCAAATCATAACATGGCAAACTGCAGCCCAACAGGCAACAACAGCTGTCAGTGTGTCAGTGTGCTGACTTGACTATGACTTGCCCCAAAACTGCATGTGATTATCATGTGATAGTTTTATATGATGCCATGATAGATCTTCACTCTAGCTTTAAAACTAAGCCCGCTACAAATCGCAAGTTGCGTTAATGCGTGAAAGAAATTAGCGGCATTAAAATTAATTTAACTTACCACGTTTTTAAATAAATTTACACGGAATTATTAACACAAAACTAGAATATGTACACTTACCCCTCGTTTTTTGATGGATTTCCTCAGAAGGCTGACCACATCCTTTCCCTCCACTCCGTTTGACTTGAAGCCTTTGGTCCAAGACACCAAAACACTCTGCAAACAGGAAAATAAAGACAGAGCAGAACCAAGATTATCTTCCCATTTCAGCCTTGTCATATGGTGTCATTATAATCAATCAACACACTGTTCTGACCTCACCGAGTAACAATCTGATCAAATGACTTAACATAAACGGGCAAAAGTTAAACGTTGACTCTTTCCTGTGAAAAAATGAGATACGATATGGCTAATTACTATGTTAATCCAAAAACCATGTATTTAATAAAAATGCAAGAAAAACTTGATGTTATTGTATCACATGGAAATCTACTATATATACTGTCTACTGTATTTACAACAAGGGTTGGAAATTGGCACCAGCCACCAGCCAAATGCTGGTAAAATCTGCAAGTGGCTGCTACATTTGCTTCATTTACCAGCCAAAAAAAAAAGGTTATCTACGGAGTGGCTGGTAGATTACAAAATCTACTAGCCACTCTATAGATTACCTTTTTTTTTTTCACAGTGGCAGGTGGACAAAAAAAGTGAATTTCCAACACTGTATACAGCTGTATCGACTGTTTGGTTTATTTACAATATGGTGTGATATTGAATTATTCAGTTCTATAGCTGTGTCTTTAGCTCAGAATGCAACCTTGCATTATGCTTCTTTTGCTGGATGTTATTACCATGACTTTGTGAAGGACAGTTTATTGTGCAATGTTTTTCTATTTAGTGCTGAACAGCATAAGAACAACACAACCAATTAACTGAAGTGACAAAATAACACATTGTTGGTGCCAGCCATTGTCATGCACAGAAATGCGAGTGGTCCTTGAGCTGTCATACAGGCAGGTGTCGTAACCAGTCCTCCTCATCATCCAACTCTTCCATAATTTGTTTTTTCTAGCCATGGAGTTGTGTTGGGCCAAACTTATATAGAACTATTGAATCACGCCTATCAAATAAATCAAAGACTGCCAACAAAGGATTTGAAAACTGCGGGTCTAAATCAAAAAGAAATGACGTGCTACGTGCAATCTGCCGCGGTACTATGACGTGTGCGACAGGGGCCCCTTAGGCGCACAGCCGTAGGTGTATAAATCAGGCATAAGCATGCTGTGTCCACTTCATCAAAGCAGCTTAGGCAGGCCATGGTGGGAAAGCCACAGAGAGTCAATAGGTGTGAGCTATGAACAATCGTTATTCTCTCAGGGCTCTCCATATCTCAGGCATTGATCTAAAGGGCAACAGTATCATGTCAAGTGTCAAAAGAGGAGACCACACTGCACCAAATTTGCACATGACAGGAGGCAAATCTAGCGAGCCTTTTCAGGACAACGGAGTTCAGGTTCATACGAAGAGGAGGCCGAACCGTATGCGCATTTTGCTGTGAAAATGTTGTGTGTCGGACGTGGAAGGGTGAAGCATGACTTTGAAACTAAGCATGAGGAAAGTCTCGGTATCAGATCCATCTACCTTCATAAAACCCTTTCTCCCAGTGCACCCCTTCAGTCAGAATGTAGCTGACATATTGTTATGTAGCTATAGGCATGCTCCTGTTGCCTGCTGATGCACTGATCATCGTTTCACCCTTCTGCATTAAACCTTCATAAAAATACAAATAAGGAGGATTATTCATATAATCTCATGTTCTACATCTGATTCCATTAAGAAGCATGTGTAATGCTTTATAAGGCCCTGACCAGACAGAGTGCATTTTAGCAGCCTGGGGGTGCTTTCTGTAATTGACAGTGAAGCGACATGCAAGGGTTCCTAAGTGCCTATTTTTCAGGACGCAATGGTTACGCCCCAAGAGGAACACCGTTCAACTTTTGGAACGCAGCAATGCGCACCGCAGATCATGTGACGAGGAAGATCCAATCTCAGCTGGCAGGTATCTTTTCTTTCTCCCGTAAATATCAGCCTACTAGGGATGCTAATTTTTAAAACATTTCTTAACCGATAACCGACCCTCGTTAACCGATTATTAATCGTTAACCGACAAGATTTGTGCCTCGCATTAAGCGGTGTACCAGCTGCAGGAGCACAACAGATATTGGTTGACAGGAGCGTTAACTTAGCAGTCTCGCTGCTGCGTGTAGTGTCGTGGACATGCAGCCAATTTCCCTGTAAAAGTCTCCACCGCACATTTAGTTTAGTTCTGCAGGTTGCCCAATACTTTGTGTGGCCGGCATAACTTTAGCAAGTGTCTAACAAACAGTGTGTGTATTTGTGCTACGTTAGCAGCTCTAGCATTGCCGGAGGCTTCGCGCTCGTCGCCGCACGACCGTGTGTGTGTGTTGCCGGTGAGTGTGAGGTTGTTGGTGGCGTTCTTGCTGTGATCGTAGGTGTAGCAGTGTGTGTACACTTTATTTGTCGGTGAATAAATGCTACGAAACTACAACTCCTCCGCTCCGCTCAAGTGAGCTGGAGAGACATCCAAATAGAGACCGGAGCCAACTTCCTGTATCCTGCAACTCTGGCTCCGCCTCTTAAGGTGGGCTGTTAAGGTGGACCAGCTTTTTTCCTTAAAGTGACAAGCCGCTCAGCTTTTTAATTCATTATTAATATTTCTTTTAACCGATAGCGTTAATCGGTCCCACGGACAATTTCACTTGCTTCACCCTTTCCATTCGAGGACAATACAACATCCGGTTGAAAGGTCAGCCAACTAGACACGGAGAAATCGAGCAGTAGGCCTAATGTTACTGTGAGGGATTTACGGCGCTGGAATTTCGTGTAACTTTGTTTTGACTTTGTTTAGTCAGTGACGCTTTAATTTCCGCAGGTTCATTATCGTCATTGCAGTGCGCAGGTTTTGGTTGCTTAGTAACGGCAGGCGCGTCAGGAGCGCAACCTCCCAAGCTTTTCCATGCGTTTTTAGACACAGCATGTGAACGACCCCTTTGAGTTTATCCGTGTTTATCCGCTTTATACAACTCGCGTTTTTTGCAGGAGCACCCTGAACGCCTACATTTGAAAAAACTTCAACTCAGAGCGGAAAAGTGCCCGACGTCATAATCGTCTGTTTTATTTTCATCGTGGTGACTTTTGCTGGATACTCGGAGCTACAGTATATATGACTTTACCAACCGTAGTTACCATGATCTGAACAGAAAACAGCAGGCCTTGGAGGCAAATTAGTGCGGTACTTGAGATTTTGGCTAAGTTGTTTTCGTTAATTTAAACTGTACTATTAACTATTAGGGACTGTACAGTTCTTGGTTTGTGTTAAGCTAACATTAGCACTCATTCGGTGGTTGCCTTCCAACAATTAAAAAAGACAAACGTCGCAAACTGCAAAAAAACCCTTTGTCTGATCATGTGTATTCAACAAAAAAAAAAAGGCAGTGCGGTGCATGCATTGTCTGATCAGGGCCTAATAAAACCAATGAGGTGGATCTGATGGATCGAACAGCCGCTGTTACGGACAACTCGGCTCCCATTCCTGTTGTTTTAGGCAAGGCTAAAGCAGAGCTGCACTAAAACTCACTGTATGCTATACTGACAAACTTCACCAGTGTTTGTTTACAAGACCAACTTTCACTCATGGTTAAAATATCACTAGAAGTAGATAAAAGAACTTTTATATCACTCACCTCATCCAACTTGGTCTGCTGACAGGGAAAAGAGAAGGTGAAACCCAGAGGAAGCTTTTTATCCTTTATGCCCAACTTCTCCATGAAATTTGCCAGACAGTCGGCTATGTGGTCAAATAGCTGCAGGAGAGAGGAAAAGGGCAGTTGTCTTATTAACCATGGGCTTCAAAATTGAGGGTTTCATTTGAAACAGTAGCCTTGTGTGAAATCTTTGTCTGTTGATTAACGTGCTCTTTGATCTCTGACACCACAGGTGACAGGCTGTGTGTTCTGTAGGGGCTGACCCGAATGCTTCGAAGCTTTGACAGTTGCCATGGTAACTGACCTCCAAATCAGGATTCGAATGCTACGTTTTTTTTTAATTATTTATCTTTTATATATAAGTATGTAATTATAAAGTATACATCCCAAAATAGCCCATGAAATAAAGAATAATCCCACATTATTCATTATTCATATTCAATATCAATTTGTATTAGTTCATCTCAGACGGATAACTGATGGGCAGGTTGGCACCTTGCATGGCAGCCTCTGCCATCAGTGTCGGAAGACTACTAAAGATAAATGCAAGTCCATTTACCATTTACCATGTAATGTGTAATGCCTCTCACCTCAGACCCGCTGCCTCTCATGAGGTGTTCAGGAATGGCATAAATCTGATTTTCCATCTCCACCTCTTGCTTGCCGTTAGCCATAACTTTGACCAGGAGCACCCGGAAGTTGGATCCTCCAAGATCGAGTGCCAGGAATTCACCTTGCTCTTTGAACAAAAAACAAAACACAAAATATAAACACATATCATATCATATATCTCATATTACAGACACACACACACACAAGGAATTCAAATTTTAATCAGAGTTCCTACCTCATAAAACATTAAAGCCGCAGTAGGCAGTATATTTTTGGCATCATTGGGCAAAAATCTCATAACAACCTTTCAGCATATTGTAATTCAAGTGCTCTGAGAGATAACTAGACTTCTGCTCCTCCTCATGGCTCTGTTTTCAGGCTTTAAAATATCTAGCCTGTGACGGGAAACTTTGACAAATCACAGGTCATTTCATTGAGAGAGAGAGTATTCCTATTGGCTGTGCTCCGGTTATGTGACCGATACTTGGCGTTCCTTCACCAGATTTCACAATGACGACGGCATCACAAACTTTCTCATTTTACAGCTAAACCGTGCACTACAAGATGATTCTGAAGACATTTGAGGAGAGATATAGGCATCAACGTAACAGAATATTGATTCATATTTGATCAGCGCTGTCTAGTTTGACCGTTTGGTCGGAGTTTGCGAGTGATTGATAGACGGCAGATGGACAGCAGACCTCAGATCAGCTCTTACTGCTTGTTTTCCTCCGGTATCTGAAATCTTGCAGATGCCGTTAGGAGCACCAGAGGACACAGAGGCACATGATTTTTTTCAGGTTACCTGTTTCATGTACTACTGTCAGGATTAGGGATGTCACGAGAACTGAGAACCAAGTCGATGCCAAAATCTTTTAAAAGTGACGGTACTCTTTTTCTACAGTACCGAAGGTACCGTACGATGCCTGGAATGGTCATTGGTAGGGATGTGACAGTGAGGAAAATTTTCCCTGTGTGCTGACTCTGATCTTTACTGTCAGGTGGCGGTGTGTCTAGCCTCTCCGGTAGCGCTTTTGCTGCGGGGGTCTACCTGGCGCCGCTGCTCCGTGCACACCGGGTGTGACAGCTCCATCCACCTCGCGGCGATTATCTCATTAACATTATGGTTCCCTTATAGTATTGGGATTAAACGTGAAATATTGCCAAATAGGTGCGTTTGCTTTTCGCTTCCACAATAAATAATTCACTGGTATTGGTATCGACTACTAGATTTCTGGTATCGTGACATCCCTAGTCAGGATATAGCAACCGTTTTATAAAAATAACTTTTTTTAAATCATATTTGCTCTAATCTCGCCGACTCCAGCTTTAAGAAAGCAGTTTTTTTATATTCTTATTATTTACATCCGTGTTTACATCAGATAGCAGTCTCCTTCTCCACCTTTGGCTGGTGCATTGCTATGTTTTTTGCCACCTTCGACTGTCAGTCAGTGGAACTCTGTGAAACGTACGGCAGGAATGTGTAGTGCATCAGAAGTAGAGCTACAACTAACGATTATTTTCATAATCGATAAATCTGCTGACTATTTTCTCAACTAATCAATTAAGCATCTTTTCTGTAAAGTGTCATGAAATTGGGGGGAAAAAAACAATGCCCATCACAATTTCCAGGAGCTCATAGTAATGTCTTCAAATTGCTGGGGGTTTTTCGGGCCAAAACTCCATAACCTAAACAAATTCCATTCATAATGATATAAAACAAGATAAGCAGAAAAAAATCCTTCAATTTGAAAAGCTGGATCAAGCAAATATTTGGTATTTTTGCTCGAAAAAAGACTTAAACTTGATTATGATAAGAACAAAATTGATTATCAAAATAGTTGACGACTACTTTTCTGTTGATGCACTAATAAATAAACAGACTAATTGTTCAATTAGAAGCGTGCTCGTGCATATACAGCGTAGGGCTGGACGACATGGAGAAAATCAAATATCACAATATTTGTGACCAAATACCCCGATATCGATATTGCGACGATGTTGTATGGTTGACCATCGGTGCGTTTACAAAATATGTCCACAATGAGATTTTTGATAAATAATCATCAGTAATGTGGATATAATGACTAAGTGGCTGTAATGCTGTAATGCAATGCATCTTTTAAAACAACTTATATACAGATATCCAAAATCTAAGATGATATCTAGTCTCATATCACGGTGAGTGGCTCAATGTTGGCTTATCAAACCAGCGGGAAAACTAGGGCTGACAATTTATTAAAATATTTTATTGTGATTAATCGCATGATTGTCTATAGTTTATCGCGATTAATTACAAATTAAGCTCACATTTTTATCTCTTCAATGTACCTTAAAGGGAGATTTGTCAAGTATTTAATACTCTTATCAACATGGGAGTGGACAAATATGCTGCTTTATGCAAATCTATGTATATATTTATTATTGGAAATCAATTAACAACACAAAACAATGACAGATATTCTCCAGAAACCCTCACAGGTACTGCATTTAGCATAAAAAATA
>CAKAOH010041748.1:15607-38179 GCA_916701665.1 Sebastiscus tertius | reverse complement strand
ACAATATCTGTCATTGTTTTGTGTTGTTAATTGATTTCCAATAATAAATATATACATACATTTGCATAAAGCAGCATATTTGTCCACTCTCATGTTGACAAGAGGATTAAATACTTAAAGAGACTAACAAATGTCTCTTTAAGGTACATTTTGAACAGATAACATTTTTTTTTTACTATGGACAATTACGCAATTAATCACGATTCAATATTTGAATCGATTGACAGCCCTAGTTTTTGGATATGTGCAAATATCACAACGCCAGCCTTTTCAAGGTGGTGATTGAAGGAATTAAAGAGCGAGGCTGTGTTGGCACGATTGAACAAGTCTGCCACCGGTTACATTAATCAGAGTATGCACGGCTGCATGTAAACAGGAATATTAGTAGAATATTCATTTTCATTTGCAATATAAATAGCTTAGTAGGAATATTGTCTTTTTTTTTTTTTAATAAGGGCAGTCAATGACTGTTGAACATACTTGTGGCTGAGCAGCATAGGGGTCCAGCTGGTTCCTGCTGGGGGCTCTGTAGCTTGGATCCAGAGTTCTGTAACCATCTGGATGAATCGGTCTGGAGATAGGAGGCACAGGGAAGTTGAGCGTGACAATAGAGAGAGATGGAAATATTGGTCAGATTATCCATTTGAATTGCAAAGTTAATGTCTCGATGGTTTGAATCCTTGATCAACTGGACTTACATGAACTTTTCGACATATTAGTTTCAACAAAAACGATACCTGTAGCGATCATCCATGCGAGCTCCCCTGCTAAGGCTAGCATAGGTCTCAGCTGGGGGTCCAGTGCGGTAGTCGTCGTAGCCCCCTGGCGGTGCGTAGTGGTAGCCGCGGGGCACGGTTTGAGTGGGGTAGTCCATGGGCACGACACCTCCGGGTGCCTGTCTGTAGACCACGGGTGCAGTGTAGCCCCCCATACCTGTCACTGAACCCCCACCATCCAGGGAAAGTGTGTCTGACACGGAGGGGATGACTGTGCGAGTGGTGGTGGTCTTTACCACTTTCTTTACCTTAAAAGAGCAAAAGAAGGGAGGCAGGAGACGAGATTCAACAGTTAATATTTACAATCTTTAACTGATGTCACTTATACCCCTTTCACACTGTGGACTCAACCAGGGTTGGTTGTGTATATGAAAGGGTTAACCCGCGTAGATCGACTCGTCTTTGCGACCCAGGTCGAGAGGTGGGTCGGACCAGGGTTGATTTCGATGTGAAAATATTGTAACGTTAAAACGAACATAACAAGGCCGCTGAATGAGAGAGACATCCGCCGTTACGTTACACGGAAACACACCGTGTTAATAATACCTCCCGGTACCGCCAGCTGTACACACATCTGTTTTTAAAGCGTGTTTTCACATCTTCTATTTGTATCGTTACCTTATTAAACTTTTATCTTTCAAAATATACCTGCTAAAAGATCCATCTGTCATCTTATCTCTCTGTTGCAAACCCAGCCCTGGTTTATTACTTTATCAAGCAACTAGCAAACTAAATGAAATATAAACTCATTTTATTATGTTTGGACAAACTGAGACATTATCCAACAGTTGCCACATGTCCAGCTGATAAACTTCAGTAGGTCTACTATATGAAGTAAATCTTTGCTGGGATGGTGGAGTGAGTGGAATATACATTTCGGTCTTCAGAAGTGTCTAATCCTTTTGTAAAGATTGCCTATATTATCATATTAGATAACATAATGTAGTGTAATATATGATAAATGGGTACTGTAGATAGACAGAGGAAAAAAGGTTCATGTTGATGAATAGATGCTGTAAATCTATACAGTATGTTGTCTGTATGTGTTTGCATACCTTACAGCTCCATACATACAACATAGTTAAACATTTTATAAAGCTAAAAACGCTATGTGTACTATATTTACACTGTATCCCCAAAACATGCATCATTCTGTGCCATTTTATGTTTTTATGGGTGCTCTACAGTTGTAGCACTGGCTGATTTGACCACGGAGTTGAGAGTGGCGGCTGGCTTGACCGCACATTACAGCAATACGATAACGTTTCCTGACCATGACAGAGTTAGCATGCAGCTATAGCCATGATGTCTAGCTCTGCTTTTCTTGCAATGTGTGAAACCCACAGTGTTTCAATACTTTACTGTATCTGTAGTGTTTACCACGCTGGATTTAAAATGTGAGGGTGCAGGTTGTTTCCATGCACACCCTGCACCGTTTTGTACTTTCACGTTGCGGCCAGCTGTGGTTTGTTTTGGTTGACGGATACGACGTCACGTTACTCAGATTAAAACAATAAAAGCGGTAACTTCCTTCTACCTCCGCATAGACTAGGCAAATATATCGATTCTGGTATTAAAAAATAAATTTCAAAATCGTTTAAAAAATGTTTTTCAAATCGGGATACATAGGTGAATCAATTTTTTCCCACCCCTACTATATGCAACACAAAACTGTTCTAGTCATTTAGTGCTGTAAACTACACACTTTGCAAAGTGAATTTCCATTTTCCATCAACTCATGTTACCGTGGTTTCTGTGCGCCGCGTGGTCCCATCTTCACTGGTCTCTACAGAGACAACAGGTGGCGCCTCCTGGGGATCTTCCTCCACCGTGTATGTCTCCTGCACCACCTGACCAGGCTCCATCCTGAACTGAACACACATTTCAGAGAAAAGCTAAAATATAGATCTTACATGGGATATCCTCAGGGTTAACCTGCTTAAGAATTGAACATCTGAAACAAGAGAGGGTTCTGAAAGATGCTTACATGATGTGTCCCGTTGATGTAACCCTCGTTCAGTGTCAGCCTCTCTATGTCTGCATCACAAGGAATGCGGCCGTTCTGCAGGGAGGATGAAATACACGTGAGGATCCAACACACACACACACACACACACACACACACACACACACACACACACACACACACACACACACACACACACACACACACACACACACACACACCACAACATTGAGTAGTTGAACTTTTCCAGCTATTCAGAGCAACAAGTGTACTCATGTACAGTACTGACCCAAATAAAAAAAAAAAATAAAAAAGTGGAAGCAGCAACCGTCGTCAACTTTAATTTTAATGGCGCCCAGCTTTATCTTGTGAAGTTCAGGCACTTTAATGCTGTGTTCACACTACGAGCGACAAAAGCAACAAAACGGCCAAGCGTGGCCAGCAACATTGTCGCAGAGTCGCCATTGAAGCGTTGCTCAAGCGCTTGTTGATGTCGTTAAATAGCACTGGGAACTGGCTAACAGCAAGAATATGTTGCTTCAACATGTCATTGGAGCGCTAAAAAAAGTTGAGGCCAGCTCAACTTTGATTTATAGCGCTTTGCGCACGTCACGCAGCGATACGTGTCAGGCATCAGTTTCTAGCTTCATGTCACCGGCTTCCAGTGAAAAGGACTTGTGGCCTGTTGCTTTGTCACTCGTAGTGTGAACACTACTAGTTGCTTTGCTGCTGCAAAAGAAAACACAATTTTTTTCTTACATGTTACGCGTGGTACGCACAGAGCCGGCACAGCTAGACTTCATAGTTTAAAATGAGAGAGAATGTATCGGTTACGTGAGACGTGCAAGTAAAAAAAAAAAATGCACGTTGACATGCTTGAAGTCTAGACACGGGGTGAGAATGACACTGCATGAACTCCAAGGTATGTAAACATCATGAACATGAACACAAACAAGAGGCTTTTGTGTATGCGCTCTTCACCCCCAAACACAAACAACTGAATGGAACACACTCATCCAACAAACTGAATGAATGAACTGCAACAATGCAATGAAAAGATGAAATAATTAGTCATGAAATGAATAGAGAGACAAACAAAGAGACAAACTTCTTTCTCTTATGAGTCGACACCACCAGCATTGCCTGCCCGGGAGTGGAGATGGGTGTGGTGCACTTCCCATTCCAGCCACAGGGGGAGCTCTATGTATCTCTCCTGCCGTCTCTGCAGTTTTATCTCCACTACTATGGGGGTAAAGGGGGCACAGCCAAGGGGGGGAATTGCTCAACAGTTGATTAACTGATTCAGAGATGGGATACAGTTGTCTCATGCTGACAGAAATGTTGTATTTTTAAATAAAAAGCTGTGAATAATACTTGCAGGAGGAGCAGTGACAATCTTTTTAAGTGCCACTCTGTCCATATCGAAGAAACAAGACTTAGTTTAAGCAAATGCACACACTCTTTAGTTCAGATAAGGACTCAGAAGGGGAGAATACTAGAAAGTGTCGGGCAGATGTAAGCATGTGGGAACCTGTCAGTGAAGATTGAGGTCGGGTTTGCGCTGCCTGGGAGAGTGGCAGAGGCATGCCGAAGCCTTTGGGCTATGTAAACACACAGGAGAGATAAGAGCCGACACAGGCTACATTTCTGTCCTGCTCTCACTGTAACACACACACACACACACACACACACACACATCCATTCTACCTATATATTTCTGCTCCTTATCAGCCACTAGAATTAATGCGTGCCCACATGCAAGAGCGACAAACGAAAGAGAGAGAGTGAATGAGCGGGAGGAGCCCAGTTGTTTATGAGAGTGTGTTTCAAAGGTTGCTTCAGGGCTCAAAGTGTATGTGTGTGTGTGTGTGTGTGTGTGTGTGTGTGTGTGTGTGTGTGTGTGTGTGTGTGTGTGTGTGTGTGCTGGTTTACTCGCGCACGCTAATGACCGAGCGTGTCAATAAGGAAGCGAAAGAATGAGCGAGAGCGGGTGGGTGTGCCTGCGTGTCTGTCTGTGAGGTAAACTCAGAGCATGAAGTCACTCGGAAGTCTCTGAACCAGGTAACTGACTCACGCATGATGAAGAGGGTGTGTAAGCGAACAGCAGGACACACTTTAGCTACGAGACAGAGACTCACAATTTTACATCTGATGAAACAGGTCTGACTGGACACTTGTCCTAGTTAATGGACTTTGCCCCACTGAAAAAGCAGCTGAGGGACATCTGCCTTATACCAAAGAATAAATTACAACAAATTCTAAATAAACCAGGTGGCTGACATACTGGAGCTACAAAGGTAAACTCTTGACGATGGTCCGGGAAAAGCCCCATATCACAAATGTCAAGCAAGACATTGCTCTGCATGCAAACTCCGATGGACAAGTCAAGACAAACATGATGGGTTACACTGGGTTGTTAACCCATCCCTCCACCACTTGAATGGTGGAGGGATGGGAGGATGATGGGAGGACTTTGATTTTGAGATAAGACATGGACAGTTACTGAGGAACCAATGGAGGATGGAAAAAGTGTTTGATCTCAAGCTGTGAAAAGCAACCGAGGGTGCAAATTACCTCCTCGGGAAGGCTGTATCGGAAGGCGCTTCAGTCGCTTTATTTGACTCAACTTTTAACTAGGTTTGTCGCGGTAGTTGGTGTTACACGGTGGTCGGGCATACACCGATTTTCTTTTCTTTTTTTAACAGAAATAAAACCCATTTAGTTCATTTTGGTGCATCAGCGGCGTGTTATCAATACTTAATCAGACAATGGACGCTAAAATCTGAAAGTGAAAGCGTCTGCTCTGTAGGGAGTCTCAGCACAGAGTAGCAGGAGTCAGACACGGGACGAGAGAGAGTTGACAGACAAGACGATGGCGGAAGATTTGGTGTCAAAGCGAAAAGCAAAAGCGCCTATTTGGCAATACTTCGGATTTAAATCCAATATGCTATTAGGGAACTATAATGAAGGAGGCAATCGCTGTGCGAAGGACGGAGCGGTCACAGCCGATGTGTGCAGCGCAGCAGCGCCGGATGGAAACCTGCAGCCTCACAGCGAATGCTGGACCGGAGAGGCCAGACACACCGCCATCTTACGGTAAAGATCAAAGTAAGCGCTCTACAGATATTGAGTGCCGTCTTTTCTTGTAAAATGTCCAGTGTAATCGGTAACACCGGTATTGTCACAAGTTTATTAACCGGTGGTAAAATTTCCCCACCGTCACATCCCTACTTTTAACACCAAAAAAAATCAAGTTAAATTCAAGCGCACTTCAGGACTCCCACCTGACTAAAATCTACAGGAGGTATTTTCCCCCACAGGTTTGGTTTAGGTTCTGCTGCCATCCAGCCAGTCGACACAGATGGGATGGAGGTGACCATGGAGATGACATTGGATGAACTCACTCGGATCAAAGGTGAATCCGAAGGACTTTTCGATGAAAGATGTACGTGAGGGTGGGTGGAAAGGGGGGTGGCAGGGGTTTGTTCCGTGTTACCTGCATGTTGGGGAGGGGGCGGGGCAGGGTGCCGGCACACGACCTCCGCTCCTCCTCCAGAGCTCGGCTCAGCATCTCAAACTGCCTCTCCTGCTCCCGCACCGAGGCCAGCAGGGAGGCCGTACTCGCACACTGCTCCATTCACACGCTGGGAGCAGAGCAGAGCACAGGACAGGACAGGACAGGACAGGACAGGACAAGGTCAACACTAGAGAGGAGAAGATATTCACCCAACACCGATTTAATCAAAGAATAAGACATACAGCGAGGCTGAATCACCCATGTACACAGGTATAAAAAGCAGAGTGGCCCTGGCACCGTGCACATCTGGGAATGCACACACTGAGGTGCTAATGAAGTTGAAATTCAGAGGTTAAAAAGCAGTAGGAGCTGACGCAGCAAGGCGAAGCGAGAGAAGATAAATGAGGCAAGACAGACAACTGCGGAGATAAAGAAGCAGGTACAGAGAAAATGTGAGTACAGACAGAACAAGAGCAAGAAACACGGTGAGGACGAACAGCAGGCACAAAGAAAGAGCTCACAAAAGTGATTATTCCGTTCAAATTCAAGGTGGGATCAGCATCAACAGAGCAGGGATGGAATGGAAGCACATTTTCAGTGTGTTTCTTCACCTTCTGGTATGAAGGTATAAAAATAGAGGGAAAGTGAGAAACATGACGAGAGACAACTTCAGCTTGTTTTCAGCATGTGGAGCTTGTTAGCACTTCTTCATTCCAGGGATGTAGAGAAAGTGAGGTGAGAAGGAAGACGAGTGCAAGTGTGAGAGCATTCAGAGGAGTTATGAAGAGACGGCATCACACCATCAAGTTGCACCGAATTTGAAAATCCAGAGGTGTTTTTAAATTGAGAGGGTGTGTTCTCCACAGCTGGGAAAAAGATGGCAGGCCTCGTTTTCCTCCCGTTCTACGATACTTACTATGCTCTGCAAGTTATAGCCTAACATGGATGACATCTATGATAATTTACTGTAACAAGAGATTAAATTAGGACCATTTCTTTATAGACTGTTATTATCTCTACAAACTGAAAGCAATAAACCAGATTCAAAAATCACAAGAAAAGTCATAAAAAGAGGAGCTGGCCAATGAACTACTATGCACTGGACTTCAGTCAATGAGTGCTTCAGCAGCATCAACCAGCTTTCCTAGATAAAAAAAAAAAAAAAAAAAGAATTTACAAACAACCAAAACAACAAGCCGCTGAGGGTACAACTTCCTGATATTAATGTTAAAGACACAAAGGGCTGCATACCAATGATTCATTCCTCTTTGCTTGAAAATAAAGTGACTATTCAGTGCTTTAGGGCACAACTTTACCCCAAAGTCAAATTCCATCTGGTTTACAAATCAAACTATGGTGATCTCAGACAACAATTCACATTTGAATTCAGAAGAAAAAATATATTTATTTATATATACCTGTCTGCTACTCCTCCTGAACTAGGGATAAACCGATCTGAATTTTTCAATCCCGATACCGATAGCGGTACCTGGGCTTTGGGTATTGGCCGATACCGAGTAAATAAGTAGGTGAACTACATGACTGTTAATAATTGAATCATGACACAACACCAATGATCCACTGTGCAGCAATATAGACAAGGGGTTTCACAGAATTAGGTTACCAAACAGCAAAGAAAAGACGGAAAAAAATTGGTTTTTAAATGGTCAACCCGGACTTTTGGAAGATAATGCAGATTAAACACATGTCACAGATTAAACACATGCCACAGATGACCGACGCATAAATAACAGAGGCAAGACAATAAGTGAACGTCACTCCAGCCCAAATTAAGACAATAACAAAGTCCTTTTTCTCGGACGCCCTCAACAGGGACGCTGGTGAGGGAGAAATGAGGAATCTGGGGAAGATTACTTCAACAGTGTCTGTCTAATAACGGGATGACACAAGCGTGGCTCATCTCCAAACCAGGGCAAAAACCATTTTCTACTTCAAAGTTCACTGACTCATGTAGATCAAATCTGCTCTCCATCTGCACACACAGGACTGGCTGAGTGAACAAAGACTCCTGTATGAAGTTTTGAGTGTGCACAGAATGCCAGCATGAGCGTGTGCACACATCTGTGTGAGGGCGAGTGATTGTGTATGTGGGTCAGAGACTAAATAAAGGTGGCAAGTGTGCGTGGCTGACATTGGTTGAATACTCAAACAGTGCATTTTAGTGAAGTTAGTGCAGCCTTGTTTCTATTCTTTTGTGTGTGTGTGTGTGTGTGTGTGTGTGTGTGTGTGTGTGTGTGGACGACGACACATTTGTGGACAGAATCACACATGAGCCGCACAAACACGCACCACCATTGTCATACATTCCACAGTGAGATTTAGCGTGTCATATCCTGTCTCAGCTGTTGGAAGCTGTCCTAATAAGGGAGCCCTTCACTCTTTCATTGTGCTGCTCTCATCAATCTCCCACACCAGCATTTCTTTTTCTTTCCAACCAAACACTTCAACAATCCGGGAAAGAGAGAGCGGGCCCCATTACGTTCTCTGACCCAATCAGGGCATCCGACCACAAACCGACAAAGTGCTTCTTTAGTGGATAATGCTCACAAATTGAGAGATGCTTTTGAAATGATGATCTCAAGTGGGTATACGTATGTAGCCCCTGTGTAGAGCTAAGAATACCTCAAAGCTTCAATAGGCAGAAAGTTTTTGGCATCATTGGGCAAAAATTCCATAATAACCTTTCAGCATATTGTAATTCAAGTGTTCTGAGAGAAAACTAGACTCATCCACCTCCTCATGGCTCTGTTTTCAGACAGATCTAGCCGTGACGGGAGACTTTGGCCAATCACAGATCATTTCCGAGAGCAAGTTCCTATTGGCTGTGCTCCGGCTGGTGGGCGGTGCTTGGTATTTCTTCAACTGATCTCAACATGGCTGCCCTCTCACAAACTTTCTAATTTTACAGCTAAACAGTACACTACAAGATGTTTCTGAAAACATTTTAAGCGAGAGATAGGCATTACAGTAACAGAATATTGATTCATATTTGATCAGCGCTGCCTAGTTTGACCGTGTGTCAGGGAGCTTGCGAGTGATTGACAGCTGCTCAGAGACGGCAAGGCTCCAGCTCGGCTCTGATTGGTTGTTTTCCTCCGGTCTGTGAAATCTTGCAGATGCTATTAGGAGCACCGGAGGACACAGAGGACACAGAGGTACATGATTTTTTTCAATTACCTGTCTCATGCACTCAATCAGGATATAGCGACCGTTTTATAAAAAATAACTTTTTCTTAAATCATATTGCCTCTATTTCTACCCAATACAGCTTTAAAACTTAAATTGAAACCTTGACTTCACTCAACGATGACAGATATCTTTGTTGAGATCCCCAAACACAAAAATAAAACAAAGAACTAGATGTGACAGAAAGCTACAGATAAATGTTTGTTGTATCGTGAAGGTTGCCTATAGCAGCCTTCAAGTTTTACATAATAGGGACCAAGGTTTCAACTTGGCAATGGAGTACTGACACTGTACATCAGATAAGTCGACGTACCGCAGTGTGGGTTATCCTTTGTGGCTCTGTCAAAACATCAACACTTCTTTGAGAGCGTAGAGGAAGACAGTCTCTTGTGCCTCCGTGCAACAGACAGACAGACCCACACAACCTCTACAGCTATGCGAGTCCCACCGCTAGCATTCTTGCGGCAGGGAGCAGTTGCCTGTGAGAGACTTTTAAACGGCTTTAGCCACTTAAAGCCCAGCATTAGTCATTCATCTATTGTAAGGCCATTAGCAGCAACGCTAAATCGTATCTGCTAATGGGATAGCCCTAGATTTACACTGCTAAGCCACTTAGCATCCTGAGCCAAAGCACAACACAGATGTACAGTCACACACCATCAGTGTCCATTACTCGCTGAAAACTTTGTGCATAGTAGTGACACACACAGCCAGTTTGTCTATCACAAAGTGCCCACTGAGTGTTGTGACTGCAGTGTGTAATCCCTCATTATCATATCATATGCTATCATTGCTATTTCAGCAACTTAGTCACTGGTGGTTGTGGCAGACTGACATGCATTCTGTTTCAGTCTGCACACACACACACACACATACACAGCTGAGGTGAAGCTATGGTAAAATGCTGTTGTGGCTTGGCCAAGTGCTCCGCTGACTCAGCCTCATTTGAATGGTCACACAGAGATTTGGCCTCTGTGTGTGTTTTGTGTGTTAGCATTGGCCCACGTCCAAATACTACCGCCTTTGCCGTCCTGACTTAAAACCATGAACCCCCCCATCTCCCATGTGGTAGCTGCAGAGAGAGCGCACATGCACACACGCCCACCCACGCTCACACTCCACACACACTTTTCAGGGACCTCTGCAAGGCCAGCTGTCTCATCTACAGGACACCAACTTACTATTCTTAGTGAGGAACGAAACATGCAGACAACTGTAACTCGGAAAGCATGAAAGAGCCAAAAAAACTGGGCAATCAGATCAAGTCTATGTTCACCTAATTGGAGCTAAGTAATGTTGATGTAAGGCTGGATATCATCTGAGTTTTAGGTAATTGTAATATTGTGATAAAGCTTTAATGTTGACTTTTCCAACTCCTAAATGCAGCATTACAGTTGGGTCTTGGCTATCATGCCCACATTGCAAATTAATTTCTCCTCAGACACAATATCACCTAGCCTGCCTCCAGGTTAGGTGAAATATTGTATCACATAAGGGCTGCATGCAATTAAAGATTATTTTCATTACTGAATGTTTCATAGTTTATTTCTGAGAATGGCCATCACAATTTCCCAAAGCCCGAGGTGACATCTTCAAATTGCCTGATTTGTCCAGTTAACAGGCCAAGATATTGCGTTTACATTGATAAAAACAGGTAAAAAGTAGCAAGCCCTCACATTTGAAAAGCTAGAACCAGAACGTGTTGCTTGCTTAATAACTTAAAACATTTATTGATTTATCAGAATTGTAGTTCATTATTTTTCTGTCGACTGACTAGTCTACTATTTGTTTCGCTGTGTGAAGTAAATAAACAATGAATGCCACAAAAAGAGCGGAGGCTTATTTATTTCACACATCAAATGACTATATTTAACAATTGTGGCTATTGATGAGGTCATAATCTACTAACTAAATTGATCACAAGACAAGAAGCATTAGTATCTGGGTGGCTAACTAAGACAAAACTCCCTACACATGGAAAACTTAAACAGATAGTTCAGGTGGTTTGAAGTGGGGTTGTATGAGGTACTAATCTTTCGTACATTGCTTTAGTTCTGTGCTGTAACTCCTGTCTGCTTTTACAAACTGGGGGCATGTCGACCGTTATCTACTGTAGGTAATACACTGACTAAGGATAAGTACCTCATACAACCTTTCTTCAAAACACCTGAACCATCCCTTTAAGTTATATTTTTTGACTATGACTAATGCCATAAACTAATGTTTGTGACTCATTTATAATACAAGTCCACTGTAAGTCAACAAATGTTAGAGTATTGTCACCCCAACTCTAAGATATTGTCATATTTGATGAAGTCAACATTGGTTAGCTCTACATCTAGGCACATACATCATCTAAGTCTTCAATTCAACTTCAGTCAATAATGAGATGTACACAGAAATTCAGTAATGTGACATTTAAAATTTCAAAACACATGTAAAAACTTGACAAATAGTGAACATTCCTGGCCATTTGGCCACTCGCTTTATGTAAAATGGCAGAGCCTACTAAAAAACAACGTTCAGCAGTTGGTAAAGATTTACCGCTGGTGACTTGCAATCAGACTGTGACCACCACCTAACAAGGAAGTGGGTTAAATTGCTGCAGTGAGGACCATAAAAGTGTTAAGTAACTGACGCTCAATCTTTCCAAGAAGTATACCACCAGCACTGAGGCAGGGTACTGTGCGTCAGTTTCGCTACAAGGCTTTAGAAATCTGTGCACTTTGATTTCGCCTAGTGTATGCTATCTCACATCTCACATTTCCTCCCCTGCATGGAAAGAGAGCTGACGCGCTCACCGTTCAAATAAAAACACAGACTGCAGGTGAGTAACAATTGGGAGTAGAGAGAGGAAGACAGATAAATGGAGAGGGAGAGAAAGAAGACAGACAGGGAGGAGGAGCGAATATAAGAAAACCCCAGCTTCTGTGTCAGAGGGACACACCCGTGGTGTGCTCTCGAAGCCCGTCATTACCGAGGCTCACAAATGATAGCCCTGGTTAAAACAACTGGCTAAGCAGCAAGACTTCAGCCCCCACAGACAAAATGGCTCGGAACAAGTTCTAGGCAGCGAAAGAAATGTCCAACTTGAGATTTTTTGCCCCTCCTTTTTTTTACATCTTAACAGAAGGGACATTTCTGAGAAAAGCACGTCCAAACTTGCTCACAATCTCTCCCATCTCTGTTCGAACAGGTCAAAGCAGACATATTTAGAGGAATATGACAGGCATGTCCAAGCTGCACTGTGAAACTCACCTATCAGCTGACCGTACCAACTCCAATCAACAAATCCACAGTTACTTTAGAAAAGCTGTCAAAACATGTCTCGGGTTTTGTCTGTATGTTGTTATGCAGCATCACACACAGAAACTAAAGAAGACCAAGGACAGAAAAATTGAAAGCTTACTCCAATAGTTATCCACAGATTTAGCCAGGTCTCTCTGAGTAATCCACCATCCGTCCCCACTGACCGAAGAACTGTAAATTGAGAGGGGGGTCTGTGTAGCAAGCCTCTCTCTACACAAGGGACTGAATAATGAAGCAACAAACAAGCCTACCACTTTACCACACCCACACATCCAGACCCACACAACAGGTTCTTGCTTTTTTTCCCCACCCCTCCCTGCTCCACCTCCACCACCACCACTCCTCCTGTCTCCATCCTCTACCTGGCAGACCACATCAAAAGACAGCTGCTGAAACATTAAACCCACAACAAAAATTTAACAAAAGTCCAAAGGCAATCTGCCAAAAGAAATAACAACAACGCCATTCAAGCACAGTCACCTGAACGCAGCATGCAGCTTCACTGTCCGCAGAGAGTGGGCGTCTCAGGTACAATGCATAATAGCAGATTGATAAGTAAGCAGAGACTGGACTTTGACTCCTAACTTGCGGTCTGTGACGCGGCGGGCTGGACGGTCACTTCCGTGTACTCACCTGTCCTGAATACCTGAATAGCGAGGGGAAAAACTGGCGGACAAGTCTGGTGTTTAAAGTCAGCGACCAGAAAAGACTCAACATTTAATGTCATGACATTATACCATAAAGCCACCCATAAACAACACAATGTATGTAATAAACTAACGTCACGTTAGCAGTATGATTTACATTTTAGCTGTCTTCATATCAGTTAGTTTTAACTGCATGTATAAGTTGTATTAAACTTTCCCCCCCCAAGTCTCACTCTAGATAGTCATACATCAAGCTAACGACAGGAATACACCAATGCTAGCTGAGTTAGCTTGAGTTCAAGGCCTATGTAAAGGAGGGTAGAACTCGCGTCATACCAACGGGGATACTGCACATGCGCAGTAAAATCTGGTCTGAAATTGAGCCAATCGTAACGCAGCTTCAGTCACACTGCGCATGCGTCATACTACACATCCCAAGACCAGTGACCCAGCCTCCTTCTATAGGCCTTGCTAGGTAGCCTGCTAACGCTGCGTTCACAACAACCAAGTTCACCAAATTAAAGGTGTCACTCCTCTTTTCCTGCTACAACACATCGTCAACCAGCCGTACCGAGCATGAAACACCAAAAAGACCAGGCTATTACCGGTTCTGGAGACTGTTAGGCTTGTTTTTCAAAGTCCATGAGAGGTGGATTCAGGCCTAGCCTAGCCTAGCTTAGCTTAGCCTAGCCTAGCCCAGTGCTGCTGCCGCTGTTGCTGCGCTGACACGACCCGCAGCTCGGAGAAGTGAGTTGAGATGAGGCAAAAGAAACAGCTCGGCGTGGTGGAGATAATACCTTAATAACCTCAACACATGAACTGTCCACCGCAGGCAGAGAGCACTCTGAATGAAGACGGAGAAAACACCCACCTCTGCAGTCTGCTATCTCCCCTTTGCTCTGGCTTGTTGTTCACTAGTCTGTGCTCTTCCTCTCCGCTGGGGGGAAGAGGTGGGGACGAGCAGCACAGAGGGAACAGCCAGCAGCAGAGAGGAGAACAGCCCGGGGGGGGTGTAGAAATATATAGGTAGACATCAGAATCAGGCTGGTGTTTATTGCCAGGTGTAAGAGGTATACACTATACTTTGGTTTTGTTGGTGCAAGTAAGCAGTACAATAACAAAAGAATAGATAAAAACGTTAGAATAAAATAAGAATAAAAAAAAATGTAATTCTACCAATATACAATATACAAAATAAGCTATAAACATGATATAAACGGATATTGCCGGTGTGCATACCAACAGTATCACTTTTTCATCAATCATTTTGTCTGACAGCTAGTGTTGATTGGCTACATCACTTCAACTAAAATAGTGCAATCACATTTACTGAAGATTTTGTGTGTCTTTTGATGAATATTAATACAATTAAATAATTATTTAATAATAATAATAGTTAATTCATTTAATTTGTTTTACCTTCCTCCATCATAAAGAAAAAAATATTTTCAGAGAAGTTTTTCTCATTTCACAGCTTATAGTACAATTAATTCAGCCCATTCTCCTTTATCCTTTGTCCATTGTTATTATTATCTCTCATTCTAATCTACCAGCCATTAAACAGAACACCTCACATTATTTTTGTTTCACATATTACAAATATCCTCTCAAATTAAAGTTGCCACTTATCAGTAGATATTGCCCTCATGTGGTCATGGTGGTGCTATTACAGAACAGAAATCATATCCAATGCATCAGTTGTACTCAATTTTATCTCAGAGACAGTGGTGGACAGTAACAAAGTACATTTACTTAAGTACTGTACCTTTGAAACATTTGAGGTACTTGTACTTTACTTGAGTATCTCCATTTTAAGCTACTCTATACTTCTACTCTTCACATGTCAGAGGGAAATATTGTACTTTTATTGCAACACATTTATGACATTGTACTTACGGGCTATAGTTAACAATACTTTGCAAGTTTGCATTCAAAATATGTGATCAGTTTCTAATATCTTGATGATTTCTTCGAGCTTAAAATCCCCAGCAGTATGTAAACTAGTTAAAAACTAGTTTTTAAAAATAGTTTTACGATTAATACTTTAATCGTTTGTCTATGAAATGTCAGAAGCTCGTGAAAAATGCCACAGTAATAATCAATAATAATAAACCAACAATGCAATAATTTATGTTAACCTTCTGAGATCGACAATAGACCTGTTTTTGTCTTTTTAATGGGAGTACAGGGGGTCTTTAGGGGGAGATAGCAGGTCAACAATAGATGTCACATAGAAGTGGTGTACATCACCTGAAAGCTGGGAACCTGAAGATTAATTTGAGATGCAGCACTGTGTGTTAAATTGTTCTGGCCATTAATAAGAAATAAACATGAATTAATTTAATTGTGAAAGTGTATAAGGGTTTTGAACATTATGATAGAAGTATATTATGACCATTTCCCATGCTCTATTATGTCTCATAAGTTGCTGCAGCAATTTTTGGGTTGATGCCATTTGTTACGCAGATTTGGTCCTACCACTTTTTCGATAATTGATAAAAAAATAATCAATAATCCCTCTAAAATACCACATTAATGTTACATTCGGAAAGGGGCCATCCTGTATAATGAGTACTTTTGATACTTTATGTACATTTTGATGATAATACTTAACTTTTACAAGAATTAGGCATAACTGAGCTTTCAAATCCAAGCAGACACAGGGTAGTTTTGAGCAGAAAAGGTTTTATTTACACACAAAATGTGTTTTGTTGGAAAAATCACCTCTATTAGTAATAACATGCTTACAAGAATTTATGTGACTATGTGTATGGTGCCAAAAAAAATAACTTAGAGTGGAGTTCCTCCTAAGTAAAAATCTGAATGCTGGACTTTAACTTTTAATGCAGTATTTTCACACTGTGGTATTACTACTTTTATTCAAGTAAAAGTACCGAATACTTCTGGCACTACTGCAGTGCACATTAATTGACAACTGAAACAGACAAAGCAGATAAAAACAAGGGCATAATCTTGTTTTAGATGAACGGTGTTACACTGAAATCTGTGACCGCAGAGGAACCAGCACCATGAGGTCACCATTGTCACTCACTATCTTTTGCTTTTCTTTTAGAGATCTGTGAATATATCCTTGAAGTGATAATATTAAAATATTTTAAAAAAATTAACAATTTAGTTTTGTGTGTTTTCTGTCATATATTTATGACATATTACACAGGCAACAGTGGGGTCACATTTTCTGACGACAGCCGTCGGAAATGGTGACCTTATACGTTGCTGCTCCTCTGCGGTCACAGATTTGGATGGTCACAGATTTCGGTGTAACACCGGAATTAACAATTTTCTAGTCCCACAAACAGCCAGTAAGCAGCGCTATAGTGTAACCAGAGAGGTTCAGGGTTCCTCTACCACCTGTTATGTTTATATTCATTTTTACTCCATATTCCATGACAGAGCATGATGTAGCATTAACAACAAACAGCACGGAGTATGAAGGGATGCTCTGATAATGAATCATCTCTTTAGGAAACATAGTGTATGACATCACTTGAACCTGATGTTGTTATAAATACTTTTCTCCAGTACCACACATGAAACATTTTGTCAGCTTGGTGCTGTGCATGCACAGCAAAGAAGAAAGTGTAACACAGAAATGAGACGAAACTGTGTGGCGCAGCATCAGGCATACAGGGAAGTGATACTGGACAGAACAACAAAACACAACTTTAACCCTTATTTAAGAATAAGTCACATAAATTGTCCTATTTGTTAGATGGAGTTTGGTGTTAGTTTGAAGAAACAAGAGGCCAAACAGAACAGAACACACATCTTGATGTCAGGTAGACAGAAATAGAGATGTCTGAGTGCATTTATGTCAATGATCCTGGTGAACGAATTGAAGCCTTAAATACAACTGGAGAGAGTGATGAGGTGGAGGAGAGGACTGTGGTTACTTATTGAAAGTTCAGACATCTACAGGGGTCACTGACACGCAACACAGTGCAACAGCAGTCAGGTGAGTAACACATACTCTCACACACACACACATCTCCATGTTCCCTTTGCTGTTTGAATCACTATTAAAAAGTTCCTCTGTGCCATTCTCCACCCAGGCAAGTCTTATTTTCAGGGCTGTTACTGTGTGCCTGGTGCTGCTCTGTGCTCTCCTCCTGGCTGGCATTATAAGCACTGGACTCCACTGTAAGAAATGTACATTTATTAAGCAATATTTGCACTACCAAACATCCATTAACCAGCCTCAAGTCAACAACTGTTTTCCCATGCAGTTAATATGAACACTGATGGTGGATCAGAAGAGTCTCACTGAGTCAATTTACTGTCCCTTGCAGGCAGAATCAAACTGCAGACCCACAGCAAGAGCTGGGCTGACAAGAGAAACCAGACATTGGTTTGTAAAGCTAAAGTGAAGATACTGGCATCATATGAAACTAGAAAACCTAAGGAATCCATTGGTACCATGTAATGTCATATTATACTAATTTTGGTGAGGAAAAACTGGCATGGCCCTTTTCAAAGGGGTCCCTTGACCTCTGACCTCAAGATATGTGAATGAAAATGGGTTCTATGGTTACCCACGAGTCTCCCCTTTACAGACATGCCCACTTTATGATAATCACATGCTTATTGCCTGTTGGGCTTGAGTTTGCCATGTTATGATTTGAGCATATTTTTGTTTCTGAACCATCTTTGTCACTGTTTTGTGTTGTTAATTGATTTCCAATAATAAATATGAGCATACATTTACATAAAGCAGCATATTTACCCACTGCCATGCTGATAAGAGTATTAAATACTTGACAAATCTCCTTTTAAGATACATTTTGAACAGATAAAAAATTTGTGATTAATTTGCGATTAATCGCGATTAACTATTTTAATCGATTGACAGCCCTAGTTTGTATTTATCTGACTGAGCCTGTTTCTGTGTGTTTGTAATGGACATTTGACACTTTTACTTCATGTATTGTCTATGCTTGCAGATCAGCTCTGTAAGGAGAGATGTAGGCCTACGTCACTCAACAACAGTTTTTACTACATTTCGTCTAAACTCATGCTTAACTCAGCTGCAAACCGGACTGCAAAGACAAGTGGGGCAGATTTGTCATTGTAAAGAGCAAAGAAGAGCAGGTAAAAGATGATTTGATTTGATACCATACGTTGCTGTTTGACTGTAAAACATTCAGCGCAGGCTCAATACTGTAATAAGATCTCACATTTTAACAGTTTTGTCAACTTTGGCTACTGTTGCAGGTATTCATCAGTTCCTTAAACCGTATATTCTGGATTGGTCTGACTGACAGAGAAGAAGAGGGAACAAGGGAATGGATAGATGATTCAGCTCTGAACAGCACAAGACTGTTTTTCTTCACTGCTACTTTACAGCCTGTTTGTGAATGGATGGTGCATTGTGCATCATGTTTTGCAATTATTCTATATTTGTCTGTTTTTGAAAATGTTTTGTAAAAAAGGCCAGCCTAGTGGGAAGTTTGGAGGACTGAAGGAAGACTGTGTGAAACTTTTTGGTACGGATGGCCGAGCAGTTGGAATGATGACTACTGTGCCACCTTGCGACACAGGATCTGTGAAAAATGGATTGACTTTTAACATGATTTGTCAATATACTGTGAGGAGCACTTTACTGCAAAAAACAAACAAACACATTATGACATTGTTTGAGGGGGAGGAGAGTTCTTCCTTGTACCTATGTTGCCTTTGTGTGTGTGTGTGTGTGTGTGTGTGTGTGTGTGTGTGTGTGTGTGTGTGTATTCCCAGAAGACAATAATCCCTATACAGACCTTGTGTAATTTACATGATCCCTTCTGGTTTGGATCTGTATGTAATTATGATGCCGCCTATTTGACCCCCTCCACCACTGATGAAGGTGAGGATGAGGAGGCCTACTGGGGTTTTGGTGGTAATGAGGGACTCTGGGTGTTACAACTGATTCACCAAGAGTTGATGGGCTATAGAGGATGGAATCCACCCAAATAAAAAATGAATGAATAAATAAATAAATGACTCGATAAATGAATAAATATGTTATTAAATGTAGCAAAATTTTAATTAAAAGTAAATGTAGCCATTAATGAATTGATAACATGTGACATAAATAGACATTTCTGTTTTAATTTGCTTCTTTATTTATTTATCTTTGTTTTAATTTCCTTATTCATTCAGTCTTCTGTTTAATTTTCCTTTATTTATTAATGTATTCATTTTTATTAAATTTACAATTATCCATTTTTTAATTTATTCTTATTTATTTTATATTTGTAATTTATAATTGTATTTCCGTGATTTATATTTTTTATATTTTTATATATTATTTGCAGGTGTTTAATTACTAATGAAGCTGCTGTGCCGACCGTGGCCACTAGATGCCGCTGTAGGCCAACACAATGTGAGCATGTCAAATCAAAGAGTCAGTTAGAGGAACAAGAGCGTTCTTTGAATACGAAAAACTCACTCCAAGTTCACTATACATTCATAACAGGGCAGCCTACAGCCCGTCTGTCATCACTGATGAACCTGGTCATTATGTCTGATTCACTTTTCCAACGTTTTTTCCCCCTCCTTTTATATTCACCTTAAATTTCATTTGACTCACTAACGCTGCAGAACGTAACCCCCAAAGCTGCGAAGCTCTCGCGAGATGGTTGAGGTTAGCGATTGACCTTAAATGGACTATTATGTATAGGTTATGTGGTCTCGCGAGAGTTGCCGCACGTTTTCTCTTTTCTCTCGTTACCTTCTACCGCACCCATCAAGAAAACAAACAAACTCTCACCCCTTTTCCTTTTTCTTTAAAGCCTACAAAATCCCAAAAACCCAGATATTAAAAAAAAAAAAAAATGGTATGATATATTATGTTTTTTCTTTTTTGACCTCCTCATAATTTAGTTTCGGGATTACTTCATTTTTTTTTTGTTAATCTTGTGCCAGATTAGTAAAATCCATAATATCTACTATCTACTGTATTTGACAGGTTCACATAGCCTGCAGTGTCTCTGCCAAGGCATGCATTTTGTTTTTACTCCATCACCAGAGAAGTAGGAGACCAAACCATGACTTTACAACTTCAACAACTTCGAACAACGTCGAACAACTTAGAGCAGTTAAAAAGTCACAAGTAAGGACACGGGACAGAGCAGTGGGAGGATATCAAGAGGCCAAGGCTGAGGTGCAGAAGACACAGAGAGGGACGACGTATGAGAGTGATAAAAGGTCATTTACAAGATCTGTCACAGGATTTCTGTACACCGTGTTCAGAACAGCAACAGGTAAGACTTGTAGGATTAGAGAGGTTGATATAGCTAATCATACAAACACAATTTAATGCAATCCTATACTGCACTGTGATAAATACTAACTTTGTGAAGCATATAATGTTGAATTTTGCTTTTGCTGACTGTGTCAGAAGTGTTGAGTAAATTAGACCAGTGCATGGCTAGTGTGCGGATCCGCTGCGGAGGGATGTAGGGATGTTAGGCTCCGGGACGAATCCACAAAACGGGTTCGGATAGGAGTCCACTTGCACGGCGGAACGGATCCGTAACAGATACGGATCACGGATCCAGACCAGATCCGGCCTGTACACTGCCTGTATCCGCTCACAAATGAGCTCATCCGGCCCGGATCCGATTTGGACCTGTTCATGAAGTGGCTCATTCGGTCCGGACCCGTTCCGGATCCCTTATTAAAAATGGCTCTGGCCAAAACTAGCCACAGAAATATCAAAAATCTAGCTGACCAACATCTAAATTGCCCTATAAAAGCTTGAATACTTCTTATAACCAGTCATTCTTTATTATTAATAAAACATTCAATTAATTTAAAACTTGAAAAACTCTGAACCTATTCTTTAAGCCCCCCTGTGGTTCTCCAGGTAAATGCTTTTACTGTGAAGCAGAAGTAGGAAAATTGGGTTATTAGCAGTAACTTAATAGTTCTGCTACTGCTGTAAGAGAGCCAGCAGTTATCAGTGAGGCTCATGTCAGATAAAATTAGTTAAACTGGGAAACATAAATGCATAGTTTCCTGTAAATCCCGTATGTAGGTTTATCCAAAGGTGGACTCTGCCTTACCACGTGGCCCGGGTTCAAATCTGACCTGGGGCCCTTTGCTGCATGTTAACCCCTCTCTCTCCCCCTTTCCAGCACATCTGTCCTGACTATCTAATAAAGGGAAAAAGCCCAAAAAATCATCTAAAAACAGGTCATTAGATTGTAAATGCATTGAATAGGTGTTACTGGAAAAAGGATATGCTTCCATAAATAGTATAAAATCATTTTTATTTAATGAAAATCTTAATGAACACAGTAAGGTACACCTTGAGGGAATTTCATTACATTTGGTAAAAACATCCACTTGAACTGAAGAATGAACTGATTACAATTTGGTGGTCAAGGTCACTGTGACCTCCCAAATCATGTTTCTGGCCACAACTCAAGAATTAATATTGTAATTATGACAATTTCATAAAAAGATGAAGTAATGACATGCAGCTCAGCACTGTGTCAAGTTCTTCTAGTCAATAATATGAAATAAAAATTAATGAATGAATGAATTAAAATGAATAGTAAAAGTGTATAGGGGTTTAGAATGATAGAAGTGACAATACAGTACAATGAAATGGCTACTATGGGGACTAACATCATCACACATGAATCTCAGCTTAACAGTGATACCCAATTTATGTAATTCTAAAAAGACTGTTTAGGGACCCCAGTATGCAGAAATATTCAAATACACCATTTTAGAAAAGGAGACAATAACACATTTAAACTGCATTCAAAAACCTGCATGTGATTATCATAAAGTGGGCATGTCTGTAAAGGGGAGACTCGTGGGTACCCATAGAACCCATTTTCAGTCACATATCTGGAGGTCAGAGGTCAAGCGACCCTTTTGAAAATGATCATGCTAGTTTTTCCTCACCAGAATTTAGCCCAACTTTGGAGTGTTATTTAGCAATCTTCTCGAGATGGTAGCATGACATGGTTGGTATCAATAGATTCCTTAGATTTTTCTAGTTTCATATGATATATGTAGCTCTAAAACTGAACCTGCTACAGCCTCAGAAAGACAGTAAAGTTGGGTCTCAGAGGGTTAACAGGATGATGAGGATCAGCAAATTCAACTGTATGAAAACAACGGAGGCAACAAATG
>CAKAOH010041748.1:0-15587 GCA_916701665.1 Sebastiscus tertius | reverse complement strand
ATGAATTAAAATGAATAGTAAAAGTGTATAGGGGTTTAGAATGATAGAAGTGACAACACAGTACAATGAAATGGCTACTATGGGGACTAACATCGTCACACATGAATCTCAGCTTAAAGGGACTATTTGTAACTTTCAGAATTGCTTGTTAACAGCGATACCTGTGGCCGTGAAATCAACGAAAGTCAGCGTCGAGCTCGCGCTTGCTCGCTCTAAATATACCTGAACGAGCATCGCTTGAAACAGTGAGGAGACACACGTCAGCTAAAACCACAATATCACTCTATATTTCAGCCATGAACATGATTTAGATCTGATCCCAGTGTTGGCTTTTCCTGCCTCAGCGCAGGCTGATGCAGCGGGGCTCTGCAGCGGGGCTCTCCAGCGGGGCTCCCTGCTCTCTCCACCTGCAGCCGGAGAGAGCAGGGAGACACCGGCACCCGGTCAGTAACGAAATGACAACGTTACTCACTGAGGAGCTCCGTCACTTCACAAGACACGGGAAACCTCTGTTGATCTGGAGGAGCTGCAGCATTTATTTCTGCACAAACGTCCACTGAACATTCACTAGATATTCTCAGAGCTAAACTAACTCTTCTGCAGTGTGGAGTGAGCGCGCGTTCACGTTTAGAGGTGGAGCGAGTACGCGAGAACGCGCGCGCTGTCTGAGTGAAGGCAGGCAGGCAGAGGAGGAGAGGCAGCGGCCACACGCGAACGCGCATATGCGAGCGGGTATGTGTGGCGACCCGCTACATTTATACGCTTTAAAAGTTACAAACAGTCCCTTTAACAGTGATACCCAATTTATGTAATTCTAAAGACTGTTTAGGGACCGCAGTATGCAGAAATATTCAAATACACCATTTTAGAAAGAGAGACAATAACATTCAAAAACCTGCCTGTGATTATCATAAAGTGGGCATATCTGTAAAGGGGAGACTCGTGGGTACCCATAGAACCCATTTTCAGTCACATATCTGGAGGTCAGAGGTCAAGGGACCCCTTTGAAAATGATCATGCTAGTTTTTCCTCACCAAAATTTAGCCCAACTTTGGAGTGTTATTTAGCAATCTTTTCGACATGGTAGCATGACATGGTTGGTATCAATAGATTCCTTAGATTTTTCTAGTTTCATATGATATATGTAGCTCTAAAACTGAACCTGCTACAGCCTCAGAAAGACAGTAAAGTTGGGTCTCAGAGGGTTAACAGGATGATGAGGATCAGCAAATTCAACTGTATGAAAACAACGGAGGCAACAAATGTGATTGGCTGTTGTTGATGTTGAGCTCATGACTCTAGCCTTAAACCTGAACCTACTAGAGCCTCTGAAAGACAGTCAGAGGGTTAAATACCGGTCAGCTCAGCAGGGATGCCGACAGTGGCACGCTTCCTCGAGCTCCCCCGATCTGCGGCAAGGTTGAACCACCGTATTGCGTGTTTTGAAATGTCAGCATCAGTGGCGGCACGGGAGACGGCACTCTTTCTCACGGCATCTGTAATCACATAAGCAGATTATCATACAAAATTTCATGAACCCCCATTGTAACCACCAGTTTTTATGTTTTAAAAAGATACACATAACCACTTTTAGACTGAAAGGCTGCTTTCTGACATGTAAAGGTTCTCTATACAATATTCAGAGCATTAATATATCATCATCAACTATTGTCTATGTAAAGCTATAGAGGAGTAATGTCTACCAACAATTGTAATGTAAACAGTAAAGTCAGAGTCTACCAGAAATGTGCACTTGTACGTATCTTGGCCAATTGAGTGGTTTGCCGGATGAAGTTGTGTTGCAGCAAAACTTGAGCCTGGTTCAACTTTTTAGCAAGACATACCCTGCAATGTTTTCTGAAGCCCCCTGCATTGGCCCCCAACCTTATGTGTCGATGCAGTGGTCTCAATCAAATTAATTATCATGGCTGTGTTTTTTCTCATGAGTGCTGATGTCAGTTTGAACACTGCCTAAGACTGCTGAGTGACTTCAAATTGATTTTAATATTTATTACAATTGCTTACTCAGGAGCAACGTCTTCGATGCCATCTGGCTGAAAGACTTTTTCCCCATTTATCCCTTTGGGCAAGGATGTTCCATGTCACACGTTTTGTGTCATGTCCCCCGATGGTTGCCAGGGAGGAAATCTAAAATTGAACAAAAAAAAGTCCTGTCAATATCTTATAATTTACAAAATGTTTTTAAAATATATTTTTATCAGACAGTGTATAAATATCCAGTGTTAATTACATACGTTTTCTTCTCAAGACCCAAGGGAGATGTCATCCTAGGGATGCTTAGTCGATTTTCAACCTTCTCTTTGATTGAACATCCTCCTCTTCCTCTTCCGACTGTAAATCTGACGTGTTGCACGTCAGGGATTTTTTTTAAGAGATGACGTGCCTCAAAGTAATGATCTAAAAATGAAATGTGTCACACGTCACTTGAGTTTCAAAGTAACAGTATAAAAAAGAACAGTTGTAGATATATATATTTTTGAGAATTAGCATACCACATGACTTAACAACTCTGACATCGTAGCTTTGCCAGTCAGGTCCAGGCTCCTCAGCTTTCCTGTCATCATTTTTGTAGTTTGGCCAAAAGGTGACACCGACTCTATTATGTGGAACATCCTTAACTGAGAAGGAAAAAAACAAACAGCACCATTAATCACAGAAATATAACTTCCTGTTCCAAGAAGTTCTGAAACAATTAAGTGATTACTCAATTACCTTCTATAGCCAACAATATCAATCAGTAATTGCTGTGGCATGGAGTACCAACAAAAGGAAAGGTCACATTTTGATGATCAAGCTCCTCTTATCTGAAAAAATGTACTTATTTCTATTCTCTGACAACATTTTAATTATTTCCTAACATATTAACATTCTGAAGTGGTTTTTGAATTTACACTTGAAGGTTTGATAAATAAGTGCCAATGTTTTAGTAGTTCATTTGGGTTTGAAAACATTAGGTATACTGTATAACATGTAATAACTGAACAGCAATAATAGGTTTGGTGTACACATTGAAGACAAGCAACTTATACAAAGTACTTCCAGTCAATTATTATCCAGTTTCACAGAGACTGTCGTGTTTGTGGTGATACAGTCACTGTCAGTTTTTGTCACATTCTCTGACCCTTATTTTACAAGAGCTACAACTTTTGTTACCATCAATACATCATCATTCTCCCTGGGAAACAACAATATGACAACAAGCTAAAAATGGCTTCACTCTTTATCTTGTAATTGCCAATTATTTAATTGCCAACATCCGTCAGAGGCTGCTCTTTCCCTCACCACTCTGCTGCTCTGGAGCCTCTCTGTGAGCATGACTGCCCGGCTGGCGAGGTAGCAACCCCGGCAGGCGCTAGCTAGCTGTCACGGCAGTTTGTGGAGCTTCTGAACTCCGACAACGGTGGAGCAAATGTTCCATTTGCCATCTAATGTTGTAAAAGAGTCAATATCCAAAATCTACACAGTTTATTTCTCGCCTTAAAAATGTTCAGAAGTGAATTTAGTGATGAAATAGCTACGATAATGTAAAAAAACAAGCCGTTTTGTCTGCGTTAATCCAGACTAACATTAGCTAATTTACAAACACGTTATCTATGACCGGTATAGTTTTACTAGGCAGCTGTACAAATAAAGCACTTTGAAAACAAAGTTTATCGTTAGCACTTACCTTGTTTGTATCCTGAGTGTCGTCACAATGAGAGGAGGGAACGATCAGCTACTCAGCCATTAAATATTTGAACTGATGAGGGAAAAGGCGGGTCCGGTGTGCGGATCCGCCTGGTGTCAGCATTGAGTCCGCTGTTTGACAGTGCCCTCTCTGGAGGCGGGTCGGATCCGTGGCGCACAGCCGAAATAAGTGAGACACTAGGGCGGATGTACCGACCTGGGGGCGGATCCGCCCCGGAGTCTACTGCTATCTGAGACAGAGAGAGGGACAAGATCTGTCACGTTATGTTTGTACATCTTGTTCAGAACAGCAACAGGTAAGACTTGTAGGATTAGAGAGGTTGATATAGCTAATCATACAAACACAATTTAATGCAATCCTATACTGCACTGTAACAAATACTAACTTTGTGAACCGTATGTTGATTTTTGCTTTTGCTGACTGTGTCAGAAGTGTTGAGTAAATTAGACCAGTGCATGGCTAGTGTGTGGGTGGGTGGCAGGGTGTGGGTGTCACGAGAGACAGATTAATACAAAGACTATCAGTGTTTATGTTATTCCTGAAGTCGAAACAGAATCTGCTGCACACACTCTTGTGACATAAATACAAAGGTCAGTGTGTGTGTATTGAGCTCTGTAGATACTGTAGTCAGTAAAAATGTCTGTCCTTAGGTAAACTCTGTGATCCTGGTTATTGTTTTTTTTTTATAGCATTTCGCAGCATGTTGGAATGCCAAGGAGGACGAGTCAAGCTGCGCTACTATTTGACAGTGCTGTCTGGACTCGTGGAGAGTTTGTTCTTCACAGGGCTCGTCTTCGGCTGGGTTTCCCTGGTGTTTGTGCTGAAAGCTGACGGATACTTTGCTGGATACTGCGCCAACGCCACCAGAGATGAGGACGATGCCGTGCATATAGGTATATGAACATGCATATATATGATAACATATACAATATGTGGAGAAATACGCACAAGCAGGCATGTTTACCAAGTCTTAACGCTTCGTAGTAGTGAAATTCAGGCTATTGTTTGCTTGAGGTGTCATAGCATTGAAATTATTTCAGCTTGCCAAAGACTAGTTAGGGCAAAACCCAAAACCTGCTCTACTGCTCTATTAACATTTATCGGGGTTATTGTAGTCACAGTTCATGTGCTTAATATTCCTGCTCTGCCTCCACTATATATAACTAGATTACAATAATCCAACCAACCTGCTATTTAGGACATGAAGTGTATGTTTTCATACTTTTTAAGGACGTTGGTTTTGATAATACATTTTCTGACTTTAAAGAACACAATTAGCCTTAGTGCCCCCATGTTCGAACAAACTGCATCAAAAGTGCCCTCTAGGGTGCCCTCCCAGTAGAGAAAACATGATGAAGTGCCCTACAAGGTGCCCTTCCAGTAGAGAAAACGTGGTGAAGTGCCCTCTAGGGTGCCCTTCCAGTAGAGCGTGGAGGCAATTTCTGTTTAATAAGGACTCAAAAACAAGAGAGTCTTTCAGAGTTTTACTACACACTTGCAACTGGGCACACAACCATCAATATAGAATGTTCAGGGTGGCCTTAAAATGGAGAAAACGTGATGAAGTGCCCTTTGGGTGGCCTTAAAATGGAGAAAACGTGATGCAGTGCCATATAGGCTGCCTTACATGCTAGAAACCTTTCTGCGTGCTGGTGCCCCACCGCGTAAAGCTGGTGCTCTTTTTATTTGTTTTTGCCCCTGCCCCTCAGACAGCCCGAGTCCACCATTGAGTGAGTATACATACACAAACATTCAACTCTTTCTATATTGACCACTTTTCCTTGTTTTATCTTTCTTTCTTTCTTTCTTTCTTTCTTTCTTTCTTCCAGATTGTAGCGGTCAGGATGAGCACTTTTCTCGGGTCATGTCTGTCGCTTTCATCGCCAACACATTATTGCGCTTCCCCATTGGATATTTCTTCGATCGTTGTGGAACCACAGCAACAAGGCTAATAGCTATGTGAGCATGCCATCACAGAAACTGTATTTTATGATTTGATGTTTGTCATGTTTGGATTGTAAAGGTTCATTATCTTCCTGGTGAGGTCACTTATGGGACCTTCAGGATGCAAATTAAAGGGATAGTTTGGGTGTTTTGAAGTGGGGTTGTATGAGGTACTTATCTCTAGTTAGTGTATTACCTACAGTAGATGGCAGTCAGCACGCCCCCAGATTGGAGAAACAGACAGGAGTACCAGCACGGGAGCAAAGCAATGTACTGCTGTGGAGTGGGCTGGCAGCAAAACGTATTTTAACCACCTAAAAAAAATCAATATAATATAAATGTTTTAAGTGTAAACTGTTAGAGTTTGCAGACTAGCAATAGACTAACATAGCTTTCCACAAATACAAAATTGCACAACTTTTCATACCACCTTGATATGTGACCTGTTCAATCTGATAATCTGATTCATTATATCTGATCCTGCAGATCTTTTTACACCACTGGCACACTGCTCATCACACTGTCAAACACAGGTACTGTAGGTTGTTTTGCACATTGTAGATTTTAGAGCAGATAGAAACCTTCATCTCTCTACGCTCTGTCTCTCACACACAGAAACGTCGGTGATGCTGTACCCTGCGACTGCATGTCTTATTGTTGCTGGAACAACCCTGTACATCACCAATGTTCAGGTTTGTGTTGACCAGCCTAACAATTTGCATGGTATGAGTGAGAATGTGGTTGTGTGAAAGGAGGACATACTGCTGGTATTGCCATAAAGGCAATACCAGCAGTTATAAGAAGTAGTTTATCTTTTAAGGTGGGGAACCTGTTTGACTCCTATCGCTCCACCATCATCAACATCTACAATGGGGCTTATGACTCCTCTGCTGCCGTCTTTCTCATCATAAAGGTATTGAATATTTGATGCAATAAAATACATTGAATAATAAATAAAATATGCTCCTCAATCCACAACAAAAATGTTAAGTGTACATCTTCTCCTTTTGTCTTTCTGCCTTTAGCTGCTACATGAAAAAGGAGTCTCTCTTCATTCCTCTTTTCTCTTCCTCACCTTCTGCAGCATACCCCTCCTTCTAAGTACCTTCTTCTTAATGCCCAGACGACACATTCCCTACCCGCTGCCAGAAACATACACTTATGGGTCAGGACAAACTGCACCATCCCAAAGTTTAACCGCCTGCTTGTTCCTGTGACAGTTGAACTGTCCTCACTCACCACCTCTGCTCTGACAGAGTGAGCTGCCCCAGCCGAAGGAGAGGAAGAAGAGAGGAGGAGGAGGAGAAGAACGATGAGGAGGAGGAAATAAAGGAAGTAGATGCGAAAAGGAATGAAAAGAACAAGAGAGCAGAGGCTGAAACGTCTGCCTGCCTACTCAAAGAGCCACTGCAAGGGCAAGAGGAAGGTATTGTCATTGTCAATGTTTTTTCTTGAATGTGGCTTACAATGTGTGCAGCCCAGTAGAGATAAAATAAATAATCCGAGGCCACAATTTATTAATTTGTGCGCACGAGATGTAATTTGTTAACCTGACCATCAGATGGTTTGTTACACAGAACCATCTGAAAAGCCGTCACAGGAAACTGTTTGGAAAAGGGCAGGCACTTTCAAAAAATACTTGGCAGATGACTGGAGGAACCATCTGTCAATCAAACTAATTGAAGCTAAACTTATCATCTTGTGGCAGCTGCCAATTCTATGGTGCTTGCTGTCATTTGTCTTTTCCCTGGAGTTTTTTTGGTTGAATTGCTGAGTGATTAGAGGGTTATTCAGTTCACCTGTTGCGCAGGGTGTGAGTACTGGCTCTTAAATGATAGTTGAGAGCAGCTTGGTGCATTCCCCTCTTGGCCAATCAGGGGGTAAGGACGCCCTTTCTGTAGGGCTTAAAAGAGGAGGGAAACAACACACCCAGTGTCATTCTGATCTCTCCTTGATTCTCACGTGATCTCGTGACATCGCGAGAATCCAGCTGCCGTGCAAGGTTAGTAATTTGTGGCCAGGGTTAGGAGAGTTACTTTAAAAAATGAATCCGATACAATCACTAATTACCTGGTAAAAAGAAATTTAATCAGTAACCTTATCCAAGTATCACAATATAAAAGTCATGTAATCTGATTACTTTCAGTTACTTTTACCAAATATGCAAAGAAAGACAAGAGAAAAGAAACACGTTGAAATTTCAACATTATTTTGTCTGTAAAGCAGAAAAGGGAACAACATCACAGTATGACTTCCAGCTGTGAAAGTGCTGTCATCATCTGCATAGCATATCATTTTTTATTTTAAATGTATTTTAAAATTGTAATCCATCAGTAATCTGATTGTCTTTTTTTCTATAACTGTAACGGAATTACCTTTTTTCTTGTATCCTAATTACATAACGTCATTCCACGTAATTCCCTAGCCTGCTTGTGGTTTCAATTTAATTAAAACATTTGGTGGTTTGTGGTTAATTAGCGTGCAAGATAAGTCTATATACAGAGCCAGCACAACAGACCAGCCTTTAACCCCGAAGCATGAAGTGCAGTGCGCCTGCTTCAAGTACATCTATCCACCAGTAAGCATGAAGTTTTCCATGGCCTTCCAATTGACCAACTATAAAGTCGATAGCATCCTCCAAGTCAGTACATTGCCGACAATATAATCCACAAACTCAATATCCTCCTTAATTGCCTTTTACTAACAATAATCCCTTGCAAAGCAAGTGTTGTCAACATGTCTTGATAACTCACCCCAAGCTAAAGTAAAGCCTAATTTAATGAGTCTCTATCCAAAGCTATCTTCAAACAAGGACTAGCGCATTAAGGTGGTGGCGGCTGGAATGAATGATTTGGCCTTGTGCCCTGCCAAAGTTATTTAATTAATATAAATTAATAATTAAATTGAATTCATGCCCACAAATTAGTCAAAAAGTGGGAAATAGTTAAATTAACTTTTGCGCACAAATGAGTTAATCGTGGTCTTGCTATTTTTAGCACTGGCAGCAGCTTCAGTGGCCTTACCTCAAGATTAAGTAGGAGACAAGGCAGGTATTGTACAGGGAAAGTAGATACACAACAGACTACACAGTAACATTCACAACAAAATAACTCCAAGAACATATTACATGTTACAAGATGATGAGGTCTAATAGTGTAAGAGTAACCAAAGCTAACCTTTTCCTAAAGACGGTGACTTTCCTGTTTCCCACTCGTCTCTTTCCTTACATCCAGAAGCTAGTTTCCGGAGCTGTGCGATGTCCTGGCTCTTCCTGTGGCACATGGTGTGGATGGTCACCAATCTCCTCTGTCAGATCATCTACGTATCCAACATCAACCCCATGCTCAGCCGGCTGGCCAATAATGACCAAACCTTGGGTGAGGTATAAAATGATTGAATTTCTAGGAGCATTTTTCATGTGCGTCACTCGCTGCTTGTCCAAGTTAAGAGCAAAATACCAAGGTCACATGACACGTAGTCATTATGGTGGACTTTCATCATGACTATGCTGCAATGGCTGCAGTATGTACAGTATGTTGATTGCACCAGTGGCATGTGATGTAATGTGGCGTGTGCCGCGGTAGTGTTGCATGCGCTGTAACCACTCAGCTACAAAGGCGCTCCTTCACAAGTAAACAGTCTAACCACTTCTCCAGCAGCGTAACATGGTTATGATTGGGCGGTGCAATTTTTTTTCTTAGGTCCTCACCCAAAAAAAATAATTTGAAAATAGCCTAGCTCTGCTTATAAAACATCAGTAGTGAGTAATATACATACACATGAGTTATAGCTGATGGTCTATACACATTTTTCTCATTTGTAATTGTTATTGTTTTCCACAGTGTTTCCTCCGCCAAACTAAACTTTCTCTTTCCTTCCACCCCTCCAGTGAGTCACTACACGAATGCATTTGCCTTCACCCACCTGTGTGGGGTGCTGTGTGCTCCCATGAACGGCCTCATCATGGACAGACACAAGCGCAGGCCTCTGGCCCTAGGTTCGTTAAATTTACCTTCAAATTACTGTCACTGTTCGGCTCAAAGCCTAATGGTTACTGAGTAGACTGTAGTGTGTTTCAGAGATCCATAGATGAGGAGTCCAAGCTCAAAATGCTGAGCAGTTTTATTTTATTTGTAGATCTCCTGTCTAGACACTAGACACTCCTGTTTGGGTGTGGTTTATGCTAAGAATCCTTCTGTGTGCATTCGTTAATACTGAGACTGATCTGACACCATAAGAAAATTCTTAAAAGATAAATCCTTAAATGTTGTGCTTTTTATCAGAGGTATTATTTTCCCGAATACACACTCCAAAAACATACTTATTTGCAGGTGTTCCAAAATATTTTTTTATATATATTTGCCTGCATCAACCTTAAAGGGACTGTTTGTAACTTTTTAAGCTTATAAATCTACCGGGTTGGGATCCCATGCACGCTCGCTCGCATATGCACACCCGCATGTGGCCGAAGTCTCGTCTCCTCTGCCTGCTTGCCTTCACTCACACACCGCGCACCTCTACACGTGAACATGCGCTCACTACACACTGCAGAAGACTTAGTTTAGCTCTGAGAATATCTAGTGAATGTACAGTGGATGTTTGTGCAGAAATAACTGCTGCAGCTCCTCCTTGCCGGTGTCTCCCTGCGGGCGCAGTCGGGAGGCGATAGCGTTTCTCTTCCTGATTCAGCCCTGGCACCGACCGGGGCTGAAGCAGGAAAAGCCAACCCTAGGATCAGCAGTGATTCATGGAGAGACCTTGGTCTGGTCAGCTAACATTACTGCCAAGCAGGTGAAATATAGAGTGATATTGTGGTTTGAGCTGACGTGTGTCGCCTCACTGTTTTGAGCGATGCTCGTTTATGTCTATTTAGAGCAAGCAAGCGCGAGCCCGACCCTGACTTTCATTGACTTAACGGCCACAGGTTTCACTGTTAACAAGCAGTTATGAAAGTTACAAATAGTCCCTTTAAGTCATCTTTCTATTGGTAGTACAAAGACTTCACAGTTCTGTTAACCATCATCATCTTTCATCTTTTTCTTAGGAGAAACCAAGCGGGAAGCAGACCTGCGTTCATCCCCTCTCGCCCTCTTCCTGACCTCCCTGCAGTGTTTCCTCTTCTGTGTGTGTTTCACCTGTCCTGTCCTCCCTCTGCAGTACCTCACCTTTATCCTGCTGGTTGTCAACAGCTCCTTCTTTTACGGAGGCCACCAAGCATTTGTCAGCATTGCGTACGTTCACATTTCCTCCTCAGTCCCACGACACTTAGAGTAGACAGCAAAAACAGTCAACAATATCCTTCTTATCCCTCAATCTGCCACCCCTCTATGTCTTCTTTTGACGGTTCTCCTCTGCTTACTCTCTCCTCTCTCAATCACTCCTATACATGTAGCTTCCCAATGTCTCATTTTGGGAAGATGTCGGGACTGGCGATGTCATTATCAGCTCTGGTGCTGCTTCTCCAGCTTCCACTCCAACATCTCATCACGCACCAGCTCCACGGTGATCCGCTCTATGTAAGTGTCAAAAGGATGTGGGACACTCTGTAAATCAGCCTTGCTTGAACTTGATGAGCCAGGTTAAGCAGTTCAATAACCAGTTTGTCATTGTAACAGGTAAATGTGGGAGTCACCTTGGTGTCTCTGCTCGCCTTCATTCACCCAGTCCACGTCAGTCTCTACTGCAAAAAGCTGGCCAAACAGAGAAAGACAGGACAAGAAGTGAATGATCAAGGGTCGGAAAAATGCTGAAATTATCCAGTGTAACCAATTGTTAATAGAAAAGAGTAGTTTACCCTTTTGGAAACCACAATTTTAATTGAATATGTTTTTTAATGTATCAGAGAGAGATGAACAGAGAGAGAGAGAGAGAGTAGATTGGATGGGTCTCTAAGTGATGGTAGCTTGTGTTGTTACTGTTAAATATTTTATGAGAAATATATGAATTTTCACTTACCATTTTATTCCAGTGGCATTTGGTAGGTTCTTTTAACTCTCATGAAATAAGTTTTAAAAAATGAAGATATTTGGGTATACGCTAATTCTGTTTGAGTTTACATTGGGAAATGTCAATTACATTAGGTGAAGAATGCATTAAAATATGTTTAGGACTTGGGACTTGATTGTCAACTTACCAAAGAAGCAACACCTAGTGGAGTTGGAGGGGTCATCAAAGTTGACATTCATCACAGTAGACATCACATCTATTTATATATTGTCAAATGATCTTCGCATGGTGAAGCAGTTGAAAGCCATGCACTGATTTCAGCAGCCTTAACTGCATTTGAAAGATAACGTAACTGTTCACAACAGTGGAAGCAGACATGAATCTGTATTTGAGTATGGAAATTCATTCTTTACCTTGGTGACACCTACACATATCTGTGTACATCTAAATAAAAGCGAGGAATCTCTGTCTGTTTGTCTGTGTGTCCTCCGCATATCTCGAGAACCGTTCATCTGATCTACTTCACACTTGTTGGGTGTATAGCTGGGGGGCCAAGGGAGTGCTTTTTCGAATTTGGTGCAATTTGGACCTGTTCCATATTTAAAAAAAAAAAAAAAGTGCTCTGCAGAGAGTCCAGCATTTCGTCTCCAGCGGGCAGACAGCTGCTCATTGATTGCATTTCACTTTTACTGCTGGATGCTGGATACATTACATAGATCCTGGATGCCAACTATTTGCTGGTTATACTAACGTTACATGGATGCTGGATATACTGGTACTAATGTTACAACAGGACTCTTTTTCACTTCCCTGGAGTCAACACGAGTGGATAGTGAACTGGAAGCAGAATCAAACCAGAGTGTATTTCACAGGTGTTTCTCACCGCGAGCGTAAGCTGCGACCTGGGTGTGGTTTTCTCCTGTGAGTAAGACTGTATTTCCCCGGTGTCAGACTTGATACTCACTTATAACACTTATAACAATACCGCCAGCAAAATACCCCCACTTTATAACCCCAGCAGTTATTTCAAAGCAAGCTACTATTATGCCTATTTGGAAATTACCACAACTAAATTTATTTCACCGATGTTTCTGACAGCAGCCAGGACCTGGGTGTATTTTGTTTTTTTCCCGTGAACCAGAGTGTATTTAACCAGTGTTTCTGACCGTGGGTAGTTGCGACTTGGGTGTGTGATGCGACTCTGTCATGGCAGGTGTATTGCTCAGCAGTCAGAACCCAGTGCAGTGTTGAGTGTAAAGTTGTTAGTATGAGCGGTTCGCTGCAAGCAGCAATATCACAGACCAAAAGCATTCAGCCTGTTCTGAACAGGCACTAGAAAACACTTTATTGTCCGTTCACACAAAAATGTGGCCTGTATCACAGACTCACACACACAAATTAAAACATCTTCCAGGTCCTCCAGCAACCATCAAAACACATGACACAACATTGCAACGTCTGAGAAAAACATTCCCGTTCCTTGGAAAGCATGCACTCACGCACACACGCACACACATACACAGTTTTACTCACAAATGAATCACAAATGAAAATAAGTCGGTTGTGTTACTCAGAAAATCATGCAAGCTTGTTAGGCCTGTTTTACTCATCTTTACAAAAACGTTGCTTGAATGGCATCAGAAAACGTTAATAACTTAGATGTCGAAAGTGTTAGTTCATGTATATGAAGACTTGTCAATAGTGCATTTTATTCACAGATTTAAATGACACTGGGCTACAAATGTCAGATCAGATTACCATGTCCTTAAAGCTGCAGTCAGTAACTTTAAGCAAATGTGATCTAGAGTTATTTTTATAAAACTGTCACTATATCCTGACAGTAGTGCATGAGACAGATAAGCTGTGAAAAAAATCATATTCCTGTGTCCCTCTGTGCTCCTATAACGGTATTTGCATGACTTCACCGCGCCCGATGGGAAATAACCAATCAGAGCTGAGCAGTCTCTAAAGCAGCTGTCAATCAAACTGCTCCGATCAAACTGTCAAACTAGGCATCGCTAATCAAATATGAATCATGATGCTGTTACTGAATGCCTTCCCTTCAAATGTTTTCAGATACATATTTTATACTATTTAGCTGTAAAATGTGAGTGTTTGTGACTCGACCGCCATGTTGAAAACAGTCGAGCCAAAACCAGGCACCGCCCACCAGCCAAAGCAAATTTCTAATTTCACAATGGTGTGGTAGCGACCTGTCAATCACAAGGTAGCCACGCCCTAAAGCATCCCCTGCTTTATGGTCTATTTGACTCTAAATTGGACCATAAATTACTAAATGAACATCATGCTGTGATTGCTCAACTAGCAATTGAGACCATAAACTCATGTCTACAATGTTTACCGATGTAATAAATCAAATGAAAAGTGGGCTCATTTTTTCATACACTTCTATACAATCAGATTTCTTTTTGCAACCAGAGGAGTCGCCCCCTGCTGGCTATTAAAGAGAATGACAGTTTAAGGCACTTCTGCATTAGCTTCACTTTTCAGAGCGAGAGGTTGACAACCATTTATTGTAGTCTTTAGACTACAGAGAGAGGGAAGATGAATACACTATAGCTAACTGAAGCAGAGATATAACAGAGACATTGCCTGAAGACATCAGATATCATGAGGACGAAATATACTGTATGATTCATTATAAGCACCTCCATGGCTGAAACATCTCGTGACACCAGTGTTTTAGGCATCAAGCCCTCTTTTGTGTACTGAAAAAGGCTTAGAATAGACATCTTTGTTGTCCACTTGCGTAGAATTTTGTCTTTGGCTTCACAGACACGCACACTTGACAGACATACATACACTTGAAAGCTTCCTTTGCCATGGGTTAAGTTACATGAAATGGAAACCATTTCTTCTACTTTTATAGACTGCAAATTTACTTCCAAATGTGGGGCAGCTCCTGAAGAGCAACCAGAGCTGAGGTTAACATACAATAATATTGCTAAATAAAATAATATTACCATTTCAGTTCTGATCATTCTAATGACTGTGACGACATTTGCTTCTGCTGTGGAGCAGCTCCTCCTGCCCACCTGTCGTCAGCATCAGGATTCAGCTGAACAGAGCTTGTTGTGGTTGTGCAGTGAACCTCCAGAGGACAGCAAAGCTCTAGTCTGCACACAGACTACAAGCAGTCTGTGGAAACCCAGTTAGGTATTTTCCAGTTCAACATCTCATCACGCACCAGCTCCACGGTGATCCGCTCAATGTAAGTGTCAAAAGGATGTGTGACACTCTGTGAATCAGCCTTGCTTGGACCTGAGGAGTCAGGTTAACCAGGTCCAATAGTTGTCTCTTCTCACGCACATCTCTCTCACTTTCTTTATCTTTCATTGTCACAGGTAAATGTGGGTGTCACCTTGGTGCAGTGTCTGCATTAGGGATGCCCAAGGCCCATCCAAAAAGGTCACTGTGCCCCCTCAGCTGAATCCTCTCCTGAGGAAAAAACTAAACCGAAATACTTTTACAGCTATTAGTCAAATTAAGTCATACAGTTTGGTAATGGAAGTAATTTCTTATTATACTAGCCTATAAAACTCACCCCCGCCCCCCTCCCTAGCCAATTGAAAGCAACTACCATTTTTTTTGTCTGTAAAATACAATAGATAATTGTGTAAGCGAATGTGTCTAAGTGGATATCTATATGAATGCGCGTGTGGATATAGACATATGTATATACTGTATATATACACTCACCGGCCACTTTATTAGGTACACCTTGCTAGTACCGGGTGTTCTTCTGCTGCTGTAGCCCATCTGCTTCAAGGTTGGACGTGTTGTGCTTTCAGAGATGGTATTCTGCATACCTTGGTTGTAACAAGTGGTTATTTGAGTTACTGTTGCCTTTCTATCATCTCCAACCACTCTGCCCATTCTCCTCTGACCTCTGATATCAACAAGGCATTTCCGTCCACACAGCTGACGCTCACTGGATATTTTCTCTTTTTCGGACCATTCTCTGTAA